>PVJH01013191.1:0-61385 GCA_004026705.1 Nesogale talazaci
CTACTCCCATTGCTGTTCCTGAGGGTTTTATCTGTCCTAGATACTGTGTGTGAAGTGCTTTTATCTGTACCAGTGTATATTTTCTGGTATAGCCAGAATAGAAAAATAGAACTTGTGTCATGATAATTGGGGGTGCAGGGAGAGAAAGAGTTAAAGAACTAGAGAATTATTGTGTGACCTTTTGGTACTGTGCTGCACCCTGTCTGCCTTGTTCTTTCCTTGTAACTCTCTGTGAGAAATGTCCAATTATCTACAGAAGGTCTTTGGGTCGCCGTTCCAACCCCTATCATTTACAGCGATATATATGTTTGCTTTGGGTTTGTTGATGCCGGATACCTTCTCCTGTCAACACCTTGTGATCGCACAGGCTGGGGAGCTTCTTCCATGTGGGCTTTGTTGCTACCCTGATAAAAGCCTACTTGTTTATCTTCAAGTCTTTTAGTTCCCAGATGCTTTATCTTTTAATAGCCGGACACCATCAGCTTTCTTCCCTACATTTAATGCACTTATTTTGACTTCAGTGATTGTGTCAAAAAGGTAAGCATCACAAAAGCTAGGTTATTAGAACAAAATGTTATTGCATTGAGGGATTACTTGAGTAGACACCCAGTGCCCTTCTGCTATCTTAATACTTAACATTTAAATATATGTATATGTTCATAGACCTATATCCCTATCATTCTATATTAATGTATTACATATATGCATATCTATATTTATATATCTATAAATATTTTTTGCCTCCTAGTTCTTCCCTCTACTTCTTTTTGCTTTCCTCCTGTCCCATTATCATATTCAACTTTCATTTGATTTTCAATACTTTCTCTCAGGTCATTACACTTGATCAAATCCAACAGGCAATATAGGCCCTCGTTATCATAGATTGTAGGTCTCTTATTGTTCCCTTGTCCCTGGGTTTGTTGGCTTCCTCCTCCCTTTCTTCCAACTCCTCCCCTCCCCTGTTTCCTCATGGTTGTTGATCCCATCGTTTTCTCTTCAGGATCAGTTATCCCGCCTATCCTGTATTGATAGACATGAGAAAAAAGAAAAAGGGGAGGAGGTGGAGGGAAAGAGAATGAAAAAGCAAACAAAGCAAACAAACCCTATAAATATTTCCAGGTCTGTCTGTTGACCTTTCTGAATAATGCTGTTCAGCCATGTACCCTACATGTTTCACTCTTCTTTGTGAGTGTGTGTGTGTGTGTGTGGTGGGTGGATGGGATGTCAAACCAGGCATGATTCCCACTCTGTCTCCAGTGCTGCCCTCTTTATCCCTGTGAGTCAGTGAGGGGGCATTATGTCTCCTGGTGGGGCCAGCCCAAAGGTCCATTATTCTCTTGTGCAGTCTTCAGTGCTGTTCTCTATCGTGCATTTCTCAGGGGAGGGGGAGTAAATGTAGCTATGACTGTGGCCAGTATTGCAGAACTTTCTCTTAGTTCACTGCATCATGCTTGTATGTTGCCCATGAGGCATGTCCCTCCACTTTGAAGCCTGATCCCCTTCTCACTTTCCTGTAGAGACATGAAAAATATCCACTCCTTCTGTGGGTAAGTGCCCTGTTCCCCTGTTATTCACGTCTTCCCATCCCCCCCTTTCCCTTCTTTTTTAGTTGGCTGACATATGCATCCCTGAATTAGGTGTGACACTTGCTTGAGTGCCTGGACCTCACCCCGGGAATTCATGCATTTGGTGGTTTTTCTTCTATCCCCCTTATGCTTCTTAAGCTTACCACAGTGGACTCATGTTATAATTGTCCTTTTGTGCTTGAATTGTCTTGTTTAGCATAATTTCCTGTAACTCTTCCTATGTGTCAATATGCTTCATGTGTTCTTCATTGCTTTTTAGGGAAGCATAGTACTCCATTCATCAGTTGATAGAAATTTAGGCCATGTCCTAATAGAAATTTAGGCTGTATCCTGTTCTCTGTGATTGTAAACTGTGTGTTGATTAACATTGGAGCACAGGTGTATGGCCTGCAGTTTCTGGCTTCCATTTTTTTTAGGTGTCACCATACTGATTTCTATAATTGATGCACATATTTACAAGACCACCAGCAATGGACGAGAATTCCCATCTTACCACATTCCCTCCAACAGTCATTGCTTTCTGTATTGTTTTGTTTTAATTGGGCTATTTTTGAAGCTGTTAGGTGGTATCTCATAGTTGTTTTACTTTGCATTTCCCTTATGGCTAATGACTGGGAACATTTTCTTATGTAGTTGTTGGCCATGTGGACTGCTGCTCTTGTGAAGCTATTGTTCAGGTATTTTTGCCCATCTCCTCTATGGTTTTTTTTATTACTGTAGGTTAGCAGAGTATTGAATATTTTAGTAATGATGTCTTTGTCTGATGAGTCATTGCTAAAATTGTTTTTGCAGTCTGTGGACTCTTATTACTCTCTTGGTGGAGTCCTTCTATGTACACAAGTGTTTTATCTTCAGTATACTCCAGTTGTCAATTTGTGCCTCCTCTGTGTTTGTGTCCTTCCCTATTTCCAATAGTCTATGCCTGTGCCAAAATTCTAAGGTTCATCCCAATTCCTTCACTGATGGTCTCAATGGTTTGAGGTTTTACCTTGAGGTCTGTGAGCCACCTTGGATTTATTCTTATGCCTGGAGTGAGGTAAAGGACCTGCTTCAATTTTCTGCAGATATATATCCATTTTTTTCCAGCACCATTTGTTGAATAGGGCATTCACTTCTCATTTGATATTTTTTGGACCCTTATCAAATATCAGTTGTCTGTATGCTCATGATTTCATTTCTGGGTTTTCAGTTCTTTTCTCCTGGTCTGAATGTCTGTCATTATACCAGTAACATGCTGTTTTGACCACTGTAGCTGTAAACTAGGTGCCAGAGTCAGATCAAGCAAGCCCCCCAAATTTGTCCTTTTTTTTTTTTTAAAGAAGTTCTCTTTAGAACTCATTCTGACTTTTCCTCTCCTTATGAAGCTGCTAGTCACTTTTTCCAAATCTTTGATGAAGGATGATGGTATTGGTATTGAGAGCATTAAACTTGTATAGTGCCTAGGGTAGGACTGATATCCTAACTATACTAAATCTTCTGGTCTACAAGTCTTGGATATCTTTCCATTTTTGGAGGTCACTCCTTGTTTCTTGCAATAGTGTTTAGTAGTTCTCTTAAAATCTTTTGCTCTTTGATCTCCTCTTCTGTGGATTTGTCAGATATGTAGTAGTCCAATTGACTTCTGTTTATGGATATTGTATCCTGCCACTCTGCCATATTTCTCTATCATTTCCAGTACTACTCTTGTGGAACTTTCGGGTTTTCCACATATACAATCATATTGTTTGTGAATAATGATAACTTCACCTTTTCTTTCCCCAGACAAATAACTTTGACTTTTTTCCTTTGTGTTATGTTGTTAACTAGGACATCCAGTATGATGTTAAATAGATGTGGGAACAATGATCATCCTTGTCTGGTCCGTTGTTTTAGGGGGGTTATTTTCATCTTTTCTCCATTCAGTACCATGTTAGCTGTTGGTTTGTCATATATAGCTTGTGTCATATTGAGGAATTTTCCTCCCAGACCTATCTTCTTGAGTTTTTTTTTAAACAGGAATGGGTGTTGGATGTTGTCTAATGCTATTTATGCATCTATGATATTATCATGTGGATTTTATCCTTTTTCTTATCAATGTGCTGATTAATGCAGATGAACTGTCAGATTTTAAAGTATTCATGAATGCCAGGAATAAATCCCCTTGACCATGGTGGATTATTCATATTAAAAGCTTTTGTATTCTATTGGTTAGTATTGTTAAGGATTTTTGCATCAATGTTCATTAGAGATACTGGTCTGTAGTTCTCAATTCTTGTGGGATCTTTGCCCCCTTTAGGTATCAGTAGTCTGCTAGCTTCATAGAGTTTGTGAGTTTACTCTCTTTTTCTATGCTCTGAAGGAGTTTGTGTAGGCTCGGTGTTGGCGCTTTCCTAAAAGCTTCGTAGAATTCTCCTGTGAAGTCTTTTGGTCCAGGGGATTTTTTAGTTCATAATTCCTTGAAAGGCTTGTCTATTTCTTGTATTGCTATGGGTCTGTTGAGTTGCTTGATGTCCATTTGGGATAGTCAAGGGAGGAATTGTTTTTCCAAGCATTTGGAGATGTCTTCCAAGTTGTTGAAGTCATTGAAGTACAGGCCCTAATGGTACTGTGTAAATTATCTGTTAACTTAATTATGGTCTGTTGTAATTTCCCCTGTTGTATCACTCATATTGACTATTGACATTTGATTTGTGCTGTTCTTTTGTTGGTAAGGTTAGCCAACAGTCTATTGATTCTGGCGACCCTTGCAATGAACCACTTTTCTGCTGCCTTCTTCTTTTTACAGTTTCCTTGTTTTCCCACTCCTTTATTTCTGCTCCAGTTTTTATTATTTCTTTTCTTTTGCTATTTGTAGGATTGTCCTGTTGACTCTGCTCTAATTTCTGGAGGCTTTATGTCATCATATCAATCATAGTACTCTTCTTCTTTTTCATGTGTGCATTTATGGTTATCAAACTTCCTCTGATAACTGCCTTTGTTGTACCCCAAAGGTATGGGTATGTCATATTTTCATTCCTATTGGTTTCTGGAAACTTTCTGATTTCATCTCTAATCTGGGTCAATATCCACTCATTTATCAATAGTGAGCTATTCAACCTCCAACTGTTTGCCCCTGTTTTCTTAGTGCTCCTTTTGTTGTTTTCCTACATGATGGTTCAGTGATCTCAGAGGTAAGTGAGGGACTTCTATGTGCTTGAATCTACATAGACTCAATTTGTGTCCCAGTATTGGGTTTATCTTCAAATCTGTACTATATGGACTTGAAAAAGTGTGGGGTTTTTTTTGCATTTGGGTAGGTACCTCTGAAAATATCTATCAGGTCAAGTCTCCTAATCTTAGAGCATAGTTCTGTAGCTTCCTTATTAAGCTTCTTTCCCTCTGATCTATCTTTCTCAGAGAGCAGTGTAGTAGACACACCACTATGATTGTTGAGGTTTTGGTTTCTTTCATCTTTTGGAGCATTTGATTGATGAATTTCATGGGTCTCATATTGGCTGTGTGTTTATTTTGCTTCCTGATGTACTGATACCCTAAGCATTATATGGTGCCCCAACTTATCTCTTGTTATGATTGCACCTTGAGATAAATTTTGTCAGAGATTGGGATTTCAACTCTTGCATTTTTTGAATAGCTGTTTGCTTGGTATATTTTTCTCCAGCTTTTGATTCTAAGCCTATTTCTGTCTGCAAATTTGAGATGCATCTCTTGTAAACAGCAGATCAGTGGGTTGTGTTTTCTCAGCTAGTCTGCTAGTCTCTGTCTTTTAATGGGTAAGTTTAGTTCATTGATATTCAAAGTTATAACATCCATCAGTGGACTCTATAATGTCATCTCATGCTTTTTGAGTTTGGTATTTTCTTGCCTTCTTTCTTATCAGTTCATTGTGTGAATATAAGTGTGTGGTTTGTACTTGCCTTCTTTTCATCCTTGAAACCATGTTATCCTGGGGACAGTTTTCAATGTGTTGACCTCTGTGTGCATTTGCATTATGTGGTAGTCTCCTATCAGTGTTCATTAAGTGTTGTTCTTTTGACCACACTGGGTCGGCAAGGGTTTTTTTGTTGTTGTTGAGCTGGGTTTCTTTTAACATATTCTTTGAATTTTTCTTTGTCTGGGAAGACTCTTCATAATCTATCTTTATAGACAATTTGATTGGATAGAGGATTCTTGGGTTTGCATTGTTTTCTTTCAACTTTCGGCAGATGTTACTCCACTGTCAACTTTTCATGGTGTCTGATGATAACCCTGAACATATTCTTGTTTGGGTACATTCATAGTTGACTGCTTTTATTCCCCAGGAAGCTCTCATGATTTTCTCCTTTTCCTCAAAGTTGAATAGTTTAATTATTATATGCCTTGGAAAATTCTTTCTTGGATTGACTCTACCTGGTATCCTCTGTGCTTACCAGATGGTTACCTGATTCGCATTCATTAAGTTTGGGAAAATTTTCAATAGGAATGTCCTCACTATTTTTATTGTTCACTGTTTGTTGTGTCTTGTTCTGGGAGTCCAATTATTCTAATATTGTTCTCCTTCATAAGAGCTGACATTTTTGTCATATGTATTGCAGGTTTTTTTTATTGTTTTTCATGCTTGTTGGAGTCTGGTTGGTTATCCTTAAGGTCACTGATAAGTCTCAACTTCTAATCTGTTGATAGAGTCATTTAACTTGTTATTTGCTTTTGTTACCTCATCCCTTAACCTTTGTATTTCCCTTGGGTGCATGGCCTTTATCTATCATCTCATTCTGTTTCTGAATTGCTTTCCTCATATCCTGTATTCCTCCAAAAAGCATGCAGCAGCTCAACTTCTGCTTGTTTTATGCACTTCACTAGATCTAGGCCTTTCTCTGACTATGCACTTTTTTCCCTCCTGTTTTGTTGTTGTTGTTGGGTTTATTGTGGGTGCTTGGTGTTGGGGTGTTGTTTGTAGGAGCTTGACTCCATTTTCCAGGGAGTCGAAGAGTCCTGGGCTCTCTCTTTGGGTGACTGGTAGGAATGCTTCTACAGGCTTTAGAAGCCAACTATGCTGGAGAACTGGGCTACTTCTTTATCTCAATAGGGTTTTACTCTCCTTAGACAGCTGGAATTCCCTGTTTAGAAGTATGGTCTGATGGGCCTCTCAGTCACACAAGCAGGGCAGTTGCAGGTAGCAAGTGTAGCTCTGTGCCTGGGGATGCCAGACAACAGTGGGGGAATTCCTGCTGCCCTGGCAGGGGGTGTCAACTGAAGGTTGGGAAAGCCCCATTGACGCTGCTGAAGGTGCTGAGCTAACATGGAAAAAGCCTCTCTGCCTCAGTTGGAGGTATTTGGATAAGGTGAGAAAGGTCCCTTCCATGTGAGGGTGTGCCTGGTCACAGTAGGAAAAACCTTGCTGGAGCTGGTGGAAGTGCTGGGCTAACATTGGAAAACCTCTTTGAGGCAGGCAGTGTGTTGGGAAAATTCAGAGTGCTTTGTTGCTGTGGGAGGGAGTATTGGTGACAATAGGAAAAGCCTCACTGGCACAGCAAGTGGGAACTGAACGCTGGTGCTGTCAGCTGTGAGACTTGTGGGTGAGGACATTGCATCAGCATGGGAGTGGCCGCTGTTGCTGCAGGCAGGGGCAATGTGAGGGACAGGCTAACTCTGTCATAGGTGAGTGTGCCACACAGCAGGGGGAGGAGACTCCGCTGCTACAGGGGTGGGGAAGGGTGTCAGGTAATGGTGGGGAGAGCCCCTGAAGCTGCAGGTGACTAAATTTATTGCAGGCAAACTGTAAGCTGGCTGTTGGGTCCCTGGGTAGGTGGTGGGAGGGACCCAAATTTTATTTATACAGATGTTCAGATGTTCTGTAGGTGAAGTTACTGAAAAAAATTCACTAACTTGCTATGTCGTCAGGTTTCCGGAATTATCGCTCAATTCAAAGGACGTATTTATGGTACACTATCTTGGGAGTGTTCACTTAAAGAGTACATGATTAAAAGAATTTATTATCATTCCAGTTTGTAGATCTCTGCCACTAAACATAATGCAAGGAAACAATATTAATGATTAAGAGTATTGCACTATGATAGTACTCATATTTATTTCCTTAATGTAATTTTATCTTGGAACTTTACTACCCCATAGTGAAAATGTTTACAAAAGCAAACAGTTTCATACTTTTCTTGGGGAGTGATGGGTGGATTTGAACTACTAACTTCATAGTTAGCAACCCCATGCTTAACTAGAAATGTTTGGAATACATGGAAAAGTTTGGAAAAAACATTAGCTTATGGTGATGACAGGAATATGTTGTAGATCTTAGGCAGTTGTGGAAGTTGGAAGGCTTAAGTATATGTGGCTGGGAGTCTTTACTGATTGATTATATCTTATGAACCCAAGCTCATCAGGACAGATACAGATCATTGGCTAACAGAATGTAGAGACTAATGAATCCTAAGATCACTAGGGAATACAATAGATCAGTGGTTCAAACTTAAAGAACTAAAGATCTTATGTTGACAGACCAGATTACAGTTGAGCAAACAGTCAGAGAACTGGGCCAGATTATCCATATATATTGGGTTCAAGCTAACCATTGAAGAAACTGCCTTTCAACTGATTGAGCGCTCATAGAAAAACTCATCATGGAGGTGATTAAATTATATCATGCTTAGTTGTGTTGTCCCAAGTCACAAACCCTTACTAACAAACTACATGATAACTGCCAAACTACTCAGAATCATGACCCAGCCAATGACATAGAACCTTAACCACTGTCTTAGTTCTGGCTGAGGATGAAACTGTTGTTTACATCCCCTAAAAAGTTCTTGCTTTCAAAATTAAGGAAAAAATAGTTTTAAAAGTAACAGTGATGAAGATGCTATTTAACTTTGGTAAGTTATTACATCATTAAAATACTGATTTACTTCTGAGTCTCTGAATAACTTTGGCAAAAGAGAAGTCATTGACTTCATATTGTCCAATTAAAATAATTCTTTTATTTTTCATTTTAAAATTCTTTTACTTTAAATAAAAAAAATCAAGATCATCTGTAAACTCAAAGTTCAGAGAAGAAATTCAAAGAGACGTCCATGGTGTTATTGTTAGGTGCAGTTGAATTGGCTTTAACTCATGGTGATCCTATGCATGCCAGAAGGGAATACGATCTGGTCCTTTGCCTTTCCCTCAATTATAGTTTCTGAGTGAGAGTCTTATTTTTTTTCTTTTTTACTGATCCTCTACATTGCTTGTGAGTCTTTATATACTTGATAATGTTTCATTAGTTGTTGCTAAGTGCCTTCAAGTTGGTTCTGTTGCATAGCAACCTTCTACCCAATCAGAACGAAACACCTCCAGGTTCTGCACCATCCTCCCAATTGTTCTTATGCTTGAGCTGTTTGTTAAAATGAGGATGTCAGTCATCTTTTTGAGGGCCTTTCTCTTATGAGAAGCCCTGCTACTTTACCAAATGTGCCCTTCTCCTAAGATTGATCTCTGCTGACATATTTTAAATGTGTCCTTTTCAAAATCTTGTTTTCAATTAGGATTTTGCAAAGGACACATCCATGTTGTTGAAAAGGACATTTCATGTAGCAATTTTCTATGGAAGTTTGGAATCATCACTCTGGGACAATATTTCTACAGGGAAATGGATGAATTTAGGAATTATATTTCTTAATGAGGAAATTGAGTTTAGAGAATCTAGGGAATGACTGGAATGTCTGTGACATAGTTTCACTGATATTTATGTTCTTTAACATGGCCCAAGGGCAAATTCTGATTCAGAGTTTTCTCTGTGTTAGAGAAGAGCTGGATTACAGATATTGTTTAATGATCTGAATTATTGCTTGAGGTAATATGCAACAATTTAACTATCAAGAGTTTTTTTTTCTTTCTTTTTTTGCATGGGGGGAATGAGCACTGTTGGGAGCTACCCAGCCCTGTTCCTGAGAGCCGCCACTAGATTTGAACCACCAAGCCCACAGGCTGAAGTCCTGCATTCAACTACTTACACCACCGGGGCTCAGCCCAAGTTGTTTTTTTGTTGAGAGAGCATTTCAACTTTATGCGGACACTTCCTTTGGTTTTTCTCTTATTTATAGTACATTTAAATTTTGCCTTTCATTTAAAAGCAGGTGTTTTATAACATCATCTTTTCACTGTCTGAAAACATTCTGGATAGCATATTCTTCTCTTAATGTTCTATACTATGAATATGTTAAAGATATCTACATTTGTATTTCTGGGGATGCATTTCCTCAATCTACACTTTTACCCTTCACCTGGCAATATGAGCTCCATTTTCCAAAACTTGAACTTAATCTGATTTCTCTTAATTCTTATCACTTATAGGTATATTAAATTGATACCACTAGTCACCTAGTCATCTAAGTGAGATAACTAGGCATCATTCAAGATGTATGCCCTTTGTTCTTCTTCCACTGTTTAAATTGCAAAATTTTGCCAATTTTCTAACAGAGTCCAGGTGGAATAGGAGTTATGAGTTCAGCGGCTAATCACACATGGGTCAGTTGTTTTAAACGAACAGCTACTGGCATAATGATTGTTGGGGAGGAAGCATTTAAGAACCAGAGGAAAGTAGTATGTTTTATCTTTGCTATGCCATGACTGGCTCATCTCCTCCCCACGAGCCTTCTGTAAGGTGATGTTCAGTTGCCCATAAATGGGGATTGGGTCCCCACTCTGCACTTCCCTCATTCACAATGATATGATTTCTGTTCCTTCATGCTTAATACCTGATCCTTTGACACCTCGTGATCATACAGGCTGGTGTGTTTCCTCCGTGTGGGCTTTGTTGCCTCTCAGCTACAGGAATTGGTGTTTTTATATACATGTTAAAATGATAACATGTTTGGATGCATTTAGTTAAATGGTGCATATTTGGATAATTATTTTAATCTGGTTTTCCTTGCTTATAATGTGAGTATTAACAAAGAAAAAGAAAAAAACAACAGCCTCAGTACTACTGAATCAATACTGATTCAAAGCCACCCTATAGGGAAGAATAGAACAATCCTTATTCGTTTCAGAGACAGTAACGCTTCATTGACTTAGAAAGCTTCTTCGATATTCTGCAGGACAGTTGGTATTTATAATTGTATATATAGCTCACATTATTTTTCTATTGCTCTCACAGCTGGGTACAATAGAAAAATGAACCAGGATGGGGAAATTCAGAATTACAATTTGCTTACGAGTCAGTGGACATTTGATGCCTTATCATTTGGCTATTCCAAAAACAGTCTGCTAAAAAATGTTCCCAAATAGGAACTCATGAGTTATATATTTATCCAAGAAGTTGAGATGTTGTAGGAGAATTTTCTCATAAATATTGCCTATGAAATGATTTCTTATTGACATCAGGATTCCTGGAAGTCACAATTACAATCCAGCAAAGCATAAAAGGTCATCTGAAACTTCACCCCCAGTGTCAATGTTGTGGTCTCCCTTCTAAAATGATTTTGACCCAGAATACCAGCATTAAAAACAACTTGCTGTGCTACTTACAAACTTTGCATATTCTCCACTATTAGGTTATCTTTCTGGGACACAATAATGTATTTTCATAGCTATAAAGGGCAGATGATTAATAATAACAATCTGACCTACCCTTAGGATTATGACAATCACATGGAGTCATAATTGTTAAAGTTCAGTAAATGTTTTGGAAGAGGGTATGGTGCTTTGATTTAATGACCTTTCAATATCTGAAAGTAAGACATATATATGTGTATATATATAGACATTGGGGGGAATGTTAATGCAATAATTCTTTAGTAAAGGTCTTACTGAAGCTAAACTAAAGTGAGATCCAAATTTTCCTCTGGTCCTGAATTCCAACCAGTATTAAATGTCATTTCTGTTTTTGTTTTCAGTTCATATGGATCATTCTCTATAGATAGCCTATATCTTTTTATGTCATAATTTCAAACTGTGGTCAATGATCCCCTTGCAGCTTTGATGGTGCAGTCCTTCAGTGCTCAGTGGCAAACCCACGAGCAAATCCATAGAAGAACGATGTGGTGATCTGTTTCGTGATCAAGGTATAAATTTCCCTTTTACAATGAAGTGTTCTAAAATGCCCATTTTTCTTCATGTTACCCATATTTTGTTACATGCACAGTTGAATGGCTTTGCAAAGTCAAGGAAACATGTTTACTTTTGGTACAGTATTCCTTTCGTAGTCTTTTGTTGCTACTTGTACATCATGCAGTATTTTTACACATACAATTATTCACTACAACTTGAGTTCTTTAGTTCTTTCAGCTTAATATAGGCTGAGGTTGTTATTAGCTTTATAACTCCAGATTCTTCCCATTTTCATTATAAAACTCTTATAAAACTGTGCCAGTCCGGATAGACTAGAGGAACAAATTTCAAAGCCATGCATACGGATAAAAGGAATGGGTTTGCATTCATTTACAGGTCATTGAGAAAACATCCCAGTCCAGTCCAGCTCAAAGTCACAAGTCCGATATTAACCCATATGCCCGAAGTCAGTCCATAAAGTCTCCTTCTGACTCACTCACGAAGTCACAGGTCAGTGGCTACAGAGTCCTGGCACCGACAGGGGTCTCCTCATGGCTCCTCGCTTCCAGGGCTCAGGTTCCATCAACAGCATCCCGTGGTAGCAGAAGCAGCTCATTGCTGGAAGAGACCTCCATGTGGCTGCCCCAGCCTCAGAGGTCCAGCTCTACCAGGGCAAAGCCGTGTGGTTTCTCCACCGGCTACTCCAGCCTCCCAGGCGCCGCCATTCTGTGTTGCCTGTGATTGATCATCTCTGAAACTAACTCCCAACAACTGGGGAAGATAGTTTCTCATCTTCATGAGGGAAATATCGTGAGATTTCCCTGGAGTCTCAGGTGAAAGCCATGCCCACATAGAGGCCTCATCGGCTACTCAATGGCTAGCTTCAGATTAACAGGCTAGACTCCACCCCTACATTTCAATCATAACATTAAAATAAGCACATGACTGCCACAAAAACTATTCTTTAAATTTTAATTTTTCTTTTATACCATTTCTTCCCTTTGCCTTATGTTCTTCTAGCATCAACTTTGAACTTTTCTTTATTTTTTTTATTTTCCCCCTTCATATATGATGCGTATGATATCATCCCACAGCTCATAAAATTTTCTGTCATTAGTGTTCTATTTATCAAAATATATTCTTGAGATGTTCTTGAAGTTCAGGTGGGATACACAGGAGGTCATGTAAGAGCACTTGTGGACTTGCTTTATTTTTTTATTTTCAACTTCAGCCTGAGATTGAATATGAACAACTATGGTCTTTTCTACAGCTGGCTCCTGGCCTTGTTTTGGTTACTAATATTGAACTTCTCCCTTGTGTCTGTTTCAAGATGTAGTAATATGATTCTGGTGTATTCTATTTGGTGATATTCACATGGATAACCAGCTTTTAGGTTGCTGAAAAAGGTATTTGCAATGAAGAAGTTGTTGGCCTTGAAGAATTATATCATGTGATCTCCAGTTTAATTACTATGATTGAAGACATAATTTCAAAGTAGAATTCCTTTTTCTTTGTTTCCAACTTTTGAATTCCAATTCCAATAAATATTAATATATTTTGATTGTATGTTTGAGCAATCTCAGAATGAAGAAGTTACAGTTCTTCAATTTCTTCACTTGTACTAGGGGTTTTTGTGAAAATTTAAGTAATAGTTGTATCAACTGAACTTCTTTTCAGGTGTATAGAAATTATCCTGTCACAGGAAACATTGTACTTCAAGATAGATCATGAAATTTTCTTTCTGAAGATGAACCTGACACCATTCCTCTTGAATTTGTCATTCCTAAGAAAGTAAACTTTTACCTATGTAAAAGTAGAGTGGAGTCCAACCAATCAATCAGATTACAGCCTATTGTCTCCTTAAGGGTGTGGCCTCTTAGTAAGAGATGCTATAGATTATATCTCCCATCACTTCTCTGTCACTTTGTTGTATTGTCATTGCTTGTATGTTACTATGAAGCTATGTCAATACTATTTTAAATTCCAACAGAGTCAAAAGTGAATGGGTCTCATTGGAGTTTCCAAAGAACAGACAAGGAAGGACGCCACTCCCCACTTTGGAGGAAAAAGTCACTGAGAACCTTAAGGAAAGCATTGAAGCTTTTTCAAATATTGAAAATCTAAGCAAAAGAAGCAGAAAATTGTCTTGTTCAAGATACTCCTGGCAGATGGTCCTCTCAGCTCTAAGGGCACACAGAATAAGACTGAAGAGGAGCTGATTTCTTGGAGAGAAGTCCACCATAGCGATGGGAGTTGGGTAAAGACAGTGTGAGTGGAAACTTTGGGATTTTAATTTGCTGATAGAGTACAGTATAAGGTAAAGATCTTCTAAGGATTGGAACTTGGAATGCACAAATATGAATTTAGGAAACTTGGAAGTAGTTGAAATGAAATGGAATCTATATCCTAGGCATGAATGAGATGAAATGAATCAGTGAGCTGAACTTCGCATCTACTCTACTGGGAATAAAACAATCAAGAGGAATGACATTTAATTGACTTTTAGAAGGGATCTTAACTAAATCCATTATGAAATTGAATGCTATCTATGATGGGATTGTATTTATCTGAATCCAAGGAAATTCACTCAATACAACTATTATTCAATTTTAAACATGAACCACAACAGATAGTGATGAAAAAACTAACAAATTTAAGCAATAACTTCAGTCATAAATTGATCAAACATGCAATCAAGATACATTGATAGTTATTGGTAATTGAAATATAAAAGTTGGACTGAAGAGTAAAAAATATGGCCTTGATAATAGAAATGAAGCTGATGATCACATACTGGAAGGGTCCAAACCCAACAAATTGTTTATAGCAAATACTTTTTTTCAACAGCACAAAAGTACATCTCTATTGAAATTCACAGAACTTATGTTAATCCATTATATCTATGAGAAAACAAGATGGGAAACACTTAATTTCAGTAAATAAAAGGAGATCAGGTCTGGACTGTGGAACAGGCTGTACATTCAGGATAATACTGAAGAAAGTGAAAAATTCACAGGAACTAAAAAATACTTTCTTGTGTGATCCCACCTGAATATGGAAAATATCTCAATAGAGTATTTGATTCATTGAATGCTAATGATAGAAGACCTGATGAACTATAAGAGAACATCAAGACCATCAGTCATAAAGAAAACAAAAGGTTATTAAAAAGAGAGGAAAGAAAAGATCAAAGTGGATGTGAGAAGAGACCCTGAAACTTCTTAATCATAAAGGCACTAAACTACACAGCTCCTTTTGTTGTCCTATGTATCCTGAGGTCTTTCTTGACTCATAACAACCCCAGGACAACAGAACAAAACACTGCCCAGACTCTGTACTAAATTGGCAATCTTTTCGGTTAGAATCTGTTGTTTTATCTGCTGTGCTCATCCACTTCTTTGAGGGTCTTCTCTTTTGCTGCTGACTCTCCAATTTACAGGACATGACCTTCTATTCCAAGGACTGCTGTCTCCTGATAACATGTCTGAAGTTTGCGAGATAATGTCTTGACAATCTTAATGTCTGAGAAGCATAGACTTTTTGCCCAAAACATATTTATTTTTTTCTGGACGTCTACAATGATTTTTTAATATTCTTTGCCAATGCTATAATTCAAACATATCCATTTTCTACTTTTCAAATTCAAATGAGGTGATTAAAATACCATGGAATGAGTCACCTTTGCCCTCAACGTGGCATTGTAACTGTTTCAAGGAGGTCTTATGCAGCAGCTTTGCCCAATGCAATATATGGTTTGATTTCTTCACTGAGACTTCCATGAGCTTGCTTGTCATGAATATAAGTAAAATGAAATTCTGGACAATTTCTATCCTTTCTCCACTTATCATAATATTGTCTATTGGCCCCGTTGTAAGAATCTTCATTTTCTTTACACTGAATTATAATCCATATGAAAGGCTCTATGTAGTCTTCGATCTCCATCATTGAGCTTTGCAAGTCTCTTTTGTTTTTAGCAGTGCAAGTTGTATCCTTTGCATATTATAGCTTGTTAGTAGTTACAGTCCTGATGCTGTGTTCTTCATGTGATCCATCTTTTTGTAATCTTTGCTTAATGCACCAATTGGATAAAAATGGTGAAATAATACCGCCCTGACAAATACCTTTCATGATTTCTAGACCATTCAGTATTCTCTTCTGTCTGATCCATTGCTTCTTGTTCTATGTATATATTATGACTAAATATTATGAAGGGCTCTGGAATTATCATTCTTCTCCATGCTACATGTAGTTGGTTATGATTCAAATAGTTGAATGCCTTTGTATAGTCAATAAAACACAAATAAGTATGTTATTCTCAGTTTTCAGTCACATGCTATCTGGTGCCATTAATGATACCCCCCATTCTGCCTCTTATTCTGAATTAGTATTAAATATTTATCAACTCTCCATTGATATAAACTTGTCAACATTTTAATCAAAATTTTGCTTGTATGTGGTATTATGCTATTTTTTATTATATCATTATTTTGTTTGATTGTTTTTATTTGGAATATGTACAGTCATGGTTCTCTTCTCTTGATTGTCTCTGTTGCTGTTTTACTGATTTCTTGGCAGACTGGTATGTCCTTCAAAGCTACATCAGATTGTTGATACATTTCTATTATATCATCAATTCTTAAAGTCTTGTCTTTTGTAAATACTTTCAGCACCACTTGGATTCTTCCATCAATATCACTGACTCTTAATAATATGCCACCTCCTGAAGTAGTTGTTAGTGAACCAATCTTTTTTGGTAAGATGATTCCCACCATCTTTTGTTACTTTCTGTACAATTCAATATTTTGTCCATATTGCAATTCAAGGCTTGAAATTTTCATCCTACTCATTCAGCTTGAGGTATGCTGAGTGTGCTCTTCTCTTGAGTTTTTCTAACTCCAGGTCTTTGCACATATCATTTTAATACTTTGTCTTCTCACATTGCTCTTTGAAAAATTCTGCTTGTGTTTTACATAATATCTTCTTCCATTCAATTTACCTATTCTATGTTCAAGAGCATGGTTCATAGCCTCTACTTACATCCACTTTAATATTTTCTTTCTTTCCTGTACTTTTTAATTCTTGGATAGTAGTCTTGAATTCATCCCACAACTCATCAGATCTCTATCATGAGTGTTCGGAGCCTCTAACCTATACTTAAAGATGGTCCCTAGATTAAGGTAAGATATACTCAAGGCCACATATTGACTCTTGTGAACTTGATTTTATTTTTTTAGTTCCAATCAGAATTTACATATAAACAATTGATGGTCTGTTCCACCATTGGCACTTGCCTTGGTCTGATTAATGATATTGAACTTCTCTACTGTTTCTGCCTACTGATGGAGTTCATTTGATTCCTCTGTTTTCCATCTGATGTGTGATTGAACTCTGCAGTTATCATTCACATTTTGAAGAAAAATATTTGCGTTGAGTATCCTGCAAATTTCTATCGTGCAATCTCTAGCATTGTTTCTATAACCAGCATCATCTCTTCCAACAACTGACACTTTCTCTTTGCTTCTGATTTTTTTATTCCAATGACCAGTAATTACCACTACATCTTGCTCCCATGTTTGCTAAATATCAGATTGAATAATTTGGTACAATTTTTTAAATTTCTTCATTATTGTCTTTAATGATTAGTGGGTAAATTTGTATAATAGTTATGTTAGATGGTCTTCCTGTATATGTGTTAATAGTATCCTATCATAGATAACATTGTACTTCAAGATGAATATTGAATTGTTTTTGATGTTGAGTGAAATACTGTTCTTCCTCATTTTATTTTTTTGGCATAATAAGCCATGATTATTAATACAAGTCCATTTCAGCTAATTAGTGTTTAGGATACTGATTTTTATGTGTTCCATTTCATTTCTGATAACTTTCAATTTTCCAAGATTAATACTTCATACATTTCTTGTCTCAATTCTTTTAATACTTCATACATTTCTTGTCTCAATTCTTTTTTTTGTTTGTTTTTTTGTTTTTGGGCATCACTGCTCTCCGGTGGTGGGAGTAGGAGACCCAGCCCCACTGCTGGAATTGAACCTCCGTCCCAGTGCCTTGTCTCAATTCTTAATCAATATTTTCATGTTTCCAATTAAATGAATTTTTTCCTAAAAGATGTAATAATGTGTAAAGCTAATCAGATCCATATGAGCAATTAATTTTTAAAGCAAATTGCATGTCACAGTATGAGGCATTTTTTCTTGCCCTTTTTGACTGTTTTTCTTTGTGCTTAGGGCAATACAGTAACTCTTGAATAACACGAGAACTCATACGAAATGACATTGATGATATTGGAAATGTTCCCAAGAAGCAGAGAAAAGTGATGACATTACAGGAAGAAGTTGAATTGCTTATATGTACTGAAGTGTGATGTCTGCAACTGTAGTTATTTCCATTTCTAGATTAAGCAATCCACAGTAAATATCACTTAAAAAATGCAAAACAATTGCAGCTACACTGGCAAGCAAGGAAACCTTGTACATTTCTGAAATATTTTATTATCTTAGGTTAAAAATGCAGCTTTTAAGTGGGTGCAATATATACTACAAATAACACACAGCATATGTTAACAGACTGTCATAGGCAACAGCGAACTAGTAGTTTACTATTAGTAAATTAAGTTTGGGAAAAACAAATAAATAATGGAATTCTCAACTGCCAAAGGTTATCTCTTCTTATCCTACCCCATTGTTCAAGGTTCAACTTTAACTAGATATTTCTGGATAATCTATTTTGTTCCATTGACCAAATTATATTCTTAGGTCAATGCCAAACTGCTATAGATTGCTATAATTTAAGATTCAGTCATGCAATATTAATCTTTAAATAGTATGCTTGTTTCTCTTTTAAATGTTTTAACTATTGCAAATAATTCGTGTTTTCATATAACGTTTAGATTCAGGTTATCAATTTCCACATAAAATAAAACTGATTAACTTGTTTGAAATGGAATTTTGATAAGTTAATAGATCATTTTGCAGAATTTTGCATAGAATTGACATATTTATAATGCTATGTCTTCTAATTAATTCTAATCTGGTATACTGTAATTTTTCTTAGATGCTTGATAGTTTCAGATGCACATGTATTGCACATTAATAAATAATTTTTCCATACATTTTCTTATTTTTAAAAATCTATTTTTTCAATTTGCTTTTTAATTTACAAAAACAATATCAATGAACGTTTTATATTGCTCTCTTATGCTGCAACTTTAACAAATCTACTGCTTCTAGTAGCTGTCTTGTGTGTCGATCTCATAAGATTTTATGCAGACATGATCTGTCATCTTCCTTTCAATATGCATGTATTTAATGTCCCATCATGAATACATTAAGGTAACTGTAAGTTTTTAATAAATGACTTTCATTTTATTGATAATGTTCTCTTTTGCTTATGTTTTTCTTCAAGGTTTTTTATATCATAAATTCTTTGTTTACATCTATTGATAAAATGATAAGAATTTCATTCTTTATTATATCAAATTAAATTAAAATATAGCTGCACAGGTTCCAGTTGATACATGCAGGGGTTTGTTTAAAACAAAATATGTTTAAACATGACTCTGAGATCAGTGGATGAATTCAGACAAGGTCAGTCATACTCTTGTCATGTTCTGGATTCAGTGTATTACTGAGAGAATTAGTCTGCATCCATTCACAGATTCAGTGAAATGCTTAAACACATTTTCTTTGTAATAAACCCACGCTTGTATGAACTGGAACCCTGCATTCTGTCTCACTGAGGAGCTTTGGTGGCATAGTGAGTTCCATGTCAGGCTGCAAGCCACAAAGTCAGCAGTTCAAACCACAAACCACTTGGTGGGAGAAGCGAGAAAGCTACCCCAGTAAAGATGCACAATATCAGAAACTGACAGAGTTGCTTCTGCTCTATCTTTGAAGGCTCTTATGAATCAGAAATGACTTGATTTTGATTTTGAGTTTAGTCTCCTTAGGGTGACATTTTGTCTCACTCAACTCTACTTAATATCATGGGTTGATGTTCACTCCTAGTCCCCCAACGGGATAGGGAAAAACTAGACCTGTGAGATTCTGAGACTGTAGCTGGCTGAGAGTTACCTAGAACCAGTAGCTCTGCTGGGAGAAGGATTGAACTTTTTACCCCCATAAAAGTTGAAAACCCACCGGGGGCCATTAAGAATCACTATGAGTCAGCATTGACTTGGTGGCAGAAAGGTTATTTATTTATTTAGGAATTGTTTAGAAGAGTAGAAAACCCCGACTTTCTCTCCAGGAGGGGCTGGTGGTTTCAAACTGCCCAACTCTTAACCACTCTACCTCAAGGGCTGCATTTAGTATACCTTTTCTGTCATGGCAAAACATTAGTTTGAGGACTAATATCAAATTTTTAACAGAACTCTGCTCACATTATTGAAACACTGCAAGAAGTTCACAAAAGAATGCTGTCCCACAAAAGACACTTAGATGAATCAAATGTTTTTAAGGAGAGTCATGCAGACTTCAAGATGCGTCCAAAGAGAGAAAACTGTCAACCACCATGAATAAGTAAACTGAATCTTAAGTCTAGAAAATGATGGAGAAGACCATAAAATCACCACTGATATGATAGCCACTGCAGTTTAGATTTCCCATGATTTGGCATCTTCAATTTAAAGTAAACATCTGGGCCTCAGCATGCTTTCCGCTAGACGCTAGATGGATACCAAAAATGTTGCATGAAGATCCGCTTGCTCAAAGACCTGATCTTTCCATCAATCTTTTATGAAAGATTGAAGCTACTGAAAGTGATTCTAAAGAATGAATCATAGTAAGGACAAGCCTTGAATTTACTACTATAATCTCAAGAACAAGATCTAGTCAAAATAGCAACTTTCAGGTTTATCTGCTGGACCTGTTAAGTTCAAGGCAGAAAGGTCAGCTTGGAAGATTTATAGAAACTTCATTTTGGGGTTCCATAATAATAGCCTTGAAATTTTTTCTTGCAGTACACAAGACTGTCAGTGAAACCTAGTGGATTTTAAGAAAGTTAAAAAGTATTTTGCTTTGAGGTAAAAAGACAAGAGATGTTGCTCTCAGGAAATTATTCCTATTATGTCAGCACACACTCGGCCATAGTAGCAAGGACTGTCATACAAGATTGTCATTGGAAAACCCTACTCCGTGCACTCTGCAGCTTCGATCTGGCTCCTTTATGGTTCACTTTTGTTCCCTAAGCTTCAAGAATATTTAAAAATAACATAGTTGGAGTTCCTAGAGGATGCACAGACTGTGACTTTAACATAATGTACACTGAAGAGCATGTAAGTCTCATCCAGAAGGCAGGGTAAGGTCATCAGCGGGGATTTAAGACTTTGACTAGAAGAACCACATTAACTAAGTCACTGCCTCTGCACACAATAAGGAACTAAGAAGTCTGGTACAAAATTTCAAACAAATATTTCAGACGACAAACAAATGGTAGAATTGGGATGTTGTCTATGAGAAGAAATTAAAATAGTAAGTCTTGTATTTGCCCTGGGTTTAGCACATTCAAGATCAGCTGCATTGAGGAAAGAAGTGATAAACAACTCAACCCCGAGCATTTCTTGTGGCCATTACAACCTGCTAATTTCTTTAATAAACCCTTTCATCATGAGTTTGGCCTGTCAGTTCTGTGTAGCCATTGCACTAGTAGAAGTTGGAGAAGAAGAATAATGAAAACAACTCAAGTGAGATGGTAAATCTGTTTTCTGGTTTTCATTCATGGCCAGGCCCATAAGGCTTTCATTCCTTTTATAGGTTCAGCAAACTGAGGTTTTGAGAGATTAAGCAGAATAGTCAAAAAGGAAAAGCATTTTGGAATTCAAATGTACACTGATTGCTATCTAGTTGTATGATCTCTGGCAAGTTACTTAAAGTTCAGTACTGGTTCCAAATTATTAAATGATATGGTGATGATAATAGAAATTATGTCTTATGATTATTTTGGTGACTGAGATGATAACTAAAAAGTTTTTAACACAGACTCTTGCACATAGAATATAGTAGATACCCAGTATAGCTATTGATCTCATTCCTGATCACTTTGGTAAAACACCTATTTTTACTTCAGAAAAGTAGTAGTGATATTTCTGATTTAGTTACTAAGCTGTCAATTGCCTGTACATAAGTATCCAGAACAGAAAGAAGGTTGATTTAGATTTAAAGGACACATCCTCTGAAAACAAAGACAAAGTATACTCATTTAATGAAACACTAAATGTTATTAGTCTTTGTGGGATTATTTGAAAAGAAAGATATGCGAATAATCCATTACAAATTCTTGGTAAGGGGAAACTATTTTTTAATTAATCACACCAATAAGTGTCTTTAATAATAGACAATAATGGTTTCAGAAGAGTGAAACTATAGTTATTCAAGACACAACTTGTTAAGAACACAACTGAGTTTCTTTGAGTCAAGAAAATCTTGAGAGAAAATGGTAAGATTTAACAGAAAAAAATCAAGGCAATGTTAGTGTATTCATTATTGAAAATTCAATTATGTCCTATTTGTCCTCATGAATTTAAATATGGCAGATATATAGGGAACAAAACACATGGAAACCAGTCACGGAAAATGGAATATTCCAGCTCTGCAGAGGGAATTTGGAAATCTTTTTGGGGTAGTTACTCATAAGCAGCATGTCAGCCAACAACATCTTTGTGTTCTCAGATGACAACAGTTCCAGTTAATTAGCTCTTGTTTATGTTTTGACTACTGATAGACTTAAATTATATTCATATTGTCATGCATAACAAACTCTTAGATTCTCTTGCCTTTGATCTAAATTCAGCCTTGTCTGTGCTGTAGTGATATTTGAACTGTGTATCAGAATAAATAGATTGTAATAAGCCAGGCAAAAAAGTCATGTAAACTAGATAATTAAAAAAACACATGATTAATGATAGCTTAGGCTTGAAAACAAAAGACTCAATTTCAACAGGAGTTGATTTATAGAAAGGCAGACATTACCTGTGAGACTGATGCTACAAAAAGCTATTAATTTCACTGCAGATTCCTCAATTCTTTTATCACATTGACTTTTGAAAGATGTGAACACTATAGTTGCCAGTGTAATGTGTATTTTTATGCATAATTGTTGAACCAGAGTGGGTCCCATGATCACTTACAAGTTTTCCTCTCCCAAACTCTCTCCCAGAAATGCTTACAAAAAGTAGATGAGATGATTTTTATAGAAATCAGAGTAACATATCACCTGTTCTAATTTAAATTGCAAAGAGCTTGTTTCTCCACAGTGTATTCTGACCTTCTGTGTAACAAAGCTTCTACTGAAGTGCATTTGAGAACTTTCTGGAGATATTTGAATATTTCCCCTCTGAAGTCAAATATCTAGTTCTTGAGATGCTTCAGTCATAGTTTTACTCATTCAAAGATGTCAGCATTAGAAATAGACATGGGAAAAGCAACCTTGAAGTAGAAATGTGGAGATACTTGCCATTTCCACCCTCTTCCTTTTTCTTTTTCATTTCATATTCCCCATTTTTCTTAATAAAGAAACATAAAGAAGAGTTAGTTGAGATATCAGTATGCTTGCTGGGTGCCCTTGATTGGGAACAGTCCAGACATCAAGAAGCTAACACTATGATAATTATTTACATAACTGCAATGACTGGATTTTTTCAAACATTTTGCAATAACCATGACAAAGGTAAAGGACCATTTAAAAAAACACTGTTCTATTTCCATGATGCTATACTTGGAATACTAAATAACACAGCATCAAATTAGATTCAGTAGTCAGGAAGGGGGAAGAGGCACCACTGTCATGCTTCTTCATTCCTAAGCTTTCCACAATGCCTCCATCCATGTAGCACACTTGATATTCTAAAGGCAGGAAATGGCCAAATTGATCTGTCAGCTCTCAGCAGGTATCTGCCCCTGATGGAGTGGTAGCTATAAGCATATCACATATTTAGGAAAGTGTTACCAGTAAAAGTAACACACGTATGTATCTGTGAAATGCTGACTTTTGCAAGCAGACGATTTAGCAATGATTGCTAGAAGACCTCAATACATTCTTTAAAAGAATGGAAAACACACAGAGACTATTAAACAAGTAAGTTAATACCAAGTTTTGATCTTGTTCTGCCCTTATTGAATTCAGTACAAAGTATCAGGAATGTATTTTTATCCTTGTTACATATTGTGAATTATAAATATAAAGAATAGGGAAATGGCAAACAGATTCCCCCATCGCTGAGTTTTATACATACTTTGTCACTTTCTCACTTATCAGGTGTCCTTCATTATTGGGTCTCAGAGTATTACATACTCATGGGAAGAAAACAGCATTTACATGTTTCACAGCCACATTATGATGTTTTCAGTCACTCCAAGCAACAGCCCTTTAATTCTATTCCACTGGTGATAAGATGGTGTAGTTATTCATTAAAAGCAATATTAACATATAAGTAAAATAGCTGTATGTACAATATGGTATGGCATAGTTTCTACCTACTATGTAGTGATACACTTACATATTGTCCCTGCATTAATATAATAGAAAACAATAAATACAAACATTGGGCAAAATACGTATACCATGAAAGTAGAAAAGTCTCCGAGGATGAAAACTGCCAGCTTTTGAAACATTAAACTCAAAGTCAGTTCCTGCCATGAGTGGGCTCATTTGTGTTGATGGTCAGATCTGCTTCACAAAGGGCCCCACGAAACTTCTGTCTCCTAGAGATGTTTCAATAACATGTAGCAAGGCACTTCTTTACATCTCAAAGGATATGATGTGGACAGATTCCTTTCAATTCTATCAAGATATGCTGTGTCACCAGACATCACTTTCTAGGGACAGGTGGCTGCTACAGATGGGTGCTTGGAGGTTCCACAGGCCTTTCTTCCATTTTGATCCCTGGACAAAGTATCTGTGAACAACAACAACAAAAACAAAGTTCGATCACAAGATAAGAAATAGCCATGCGATGGAGAACTTGGTGTATATGTGATCAGGTGAATTATTTCCATCCAGTAGGGTGCCATGACATGAGCATTAGTTTAGCCTATGTAGAATTCTTGCCTCTCATCTGTGAGAGTTAGGTTCCATTTTCCCACAAAGTACCATTTGTATGTTTTACTGCCAAGGCTTTGATTGTCATGTCTTGTTATGATGCTGAGCGGGTTTCAGTGTAGTTCCCAGATTTAGACAGATTAGGCAGAAGGGCCTGGCATCGATTTCTGAATTGCAGCTAATGAAAATCCTGTGGTTTATAACGGTCAAATCCATAATCTATGCTTAGGATTGTTCAAGGCCCAAAATGTACATGGAGTTTCCATGAGGTTCTACAGCACAAGTTAGGAACTTGAATTACAGGCACTTCAAACTACACATGTATAAAATAAAGCCACTAGAGTGTCTGCCATACCTGCCCCGCCTTACCCCCTAATTTCAATCTTTGCTATTAGTGTCATCATCCATCTAGGCACCAAGCTAGAAGTATAGATATCATACAATCCTATTCTTCCCCATTCTGTACTGCCTACATCCAGTTAATCACCCTATATCAAGAATTCAATTGTCCAGACATTTCTGTATCCCACCTCTTAGCTCTACTCCACTGTCTGCTTCATTAATTTAAGCCCTTGTCATTTTCCAGTCTATCACCATGGCCTTTTTACTTCTGTGCTCCTAGTCTCTCCTCTTGAACTTGTTTTCTACATTAAACGTAGAGCGCGATATCTCAAGTACTGTTTAATCATATTCATTTTTTGATTAAAGTCCTTAACTACACTCTGGCACTAATTGGATATGGTTCAATGACTGTTGCTTGGGGTGACAGCGTGAGTTATTAAGCTATTATTTGATGACCTGCATGCTTTGCTACTGGGTAGAGTAGAGATCAGGGAAGATATCAAATAAGAAATTCTCCACTTCTTCACAAGAAGGATAGCCAGATCTTTGGGTTATTACTTTATGTTTACTTGTTTGCGGTGAAAGACAACAAAAACTACTTCATAGGCTCATTCCCAAAGGTCTAGTGGATAGATGACTCTGTGCTTTAAGTGAAAAATCAGCTGTGACCCAACCTGTCTGAGTTTGAGGCCGTATAACTCTGGTTTCCTAGAATCTGGGGAGAAGATGATGTGGTGGCAGGAGGACCAGTCTGCATCTGGAGACTTATACCTTGCTTTTTCAGAGCACTGCTGCAGGGGGTAGTATTTTGCTAGGACATGACTGCCTGGGTGCTATGCATAAAAAAAAGATTGACACTGTCTTTCATGGTGTGGGTGAAATGTGATATATTTTGTGTCAACTTGACTGGGTCAGGATCCTTAAATAGTTTGGCAGTCAGGTCTTCCCCATGAAGTGCAGGTTACAACCCGATAATGTCTCAGTGCAATGTAGCCTATTTCTTATCTATAAAGGAAGGCTGTGAGGAGCTCCTCTCTTTCCTTCCTCCTGCTGGTCTGCTTCCTTGAGACTTGGACCAATAGCCTGTGATATTGCCTGCTGACCCTAGGAGCCATCATCAGGCTACCACATTGGTGATCTTCTTGCCGCCCCGCTTCAACTCCCTAGTTTCCGGTTGGATGGCCTGACAGCTGCATGAATGAGGAAGGAATTCCCATGGAGCATCTGAGCCACAGACTTGAACTGGACTGGGGATTGTCTGATCTGTGGCTGTGTGGGCTGCTTTTATATATACCACATTTCTTTCATGATATAAAACTCTTTCTTACACATACATTTATGGATGTCACTGTTTTTCTAGAAAACCCAGCCTAACAGAGTTAGAAACCACAGGACACATAAGCCTTAGCCCACAGAGAGGACTGTAGAGAGAGGTTATCTCTCAAGCCTTCCCAGCGTCTCTGCAGCTTATACACGTTCAACCACACCAGCAGATGGCATGGAGGAAGGAACATGAAGATGATCAGAATGACTGAGGATTTAGCCCTTCCTTCCATTCTTGGACTCATTTCCCCTGTGCATTTATATCTAACATCAAGGGAGCCATTATCAGGAAAAACTGGCTTTTTGAAGAACCTATGGTGAAAGAACTTTCTATTACTATTTTTAGAAAAATAAAGGGAGAGTTCTATTGTCATGGGATGCCTTATTGTTCAGAATAGCAGGCAATGACACCCAGAAGTAGTGTGCTTTCACACTCAGCTTCATCTTCCAGCCTTCCTTACATTTAATTTCATCTACTAGGCCAGCACTTCTCCAATTTTCTGTGTTCAAGTGCCACAGGGATTTTTACCTTTCCAACTGATGATTATTATTATTATTTTCGATGATATTATTAGGGGCTCTTACAGTTCTCATAACATTCAATACATAATTTGTAGCAAGTGTATTTGTATACATGTTGCCATCTTCCTTTCTAAATATTTTCTACTTGAGCTCTTGGTATAAGCTCCTCTTCCCTCCTCCTCTTTTAAGATAAATCATTTTATTGGTGGCTCATACAGCTCCCATCATGATCAATCCATACATTGATTGTATGCTAAAGTAAGATCAGATTTATGTAATCATTTTTAAATGTGTGCACACCAGTTCTGCGCTCATCTCTATTCCTGAACCTCATGTCTGTTGTTCATAGAACATCGCTGGGTTAGCCAATTCCTGCTGATAATGTCCCTCCTATACGTGGAAGGCTTATCTCTTTTTGTCTTTGCTCAGGCTTCTCCGTGCGCCTTCCTCTTTCCCCTGTTGCTGTTACGTGCCAGCGAGTCAGTGCCGATGCACAGCAACACGCTGAAAACAGAGCACGGCATTGCCTGCCCTTGCACCATCCTAGCCATTGTCGTTCTCTTTGAGCCCATTTTTGCAGCCACTGAGTCATTCTGTCTACTTGGCGGTCTTCAACTGTTGACACCAGCCCTCTCCTGCCCCGAGCCTGGTGCTGTTTTCCAGGGTGGTGATGCGTCAGAAGCAGCTACAGGACAGCATGTTTGGAGTTTATGAGCTGAAAGTGACTTGATGCGAGTGGATGGGGTCCGTGCCAGGATAGGCTAAGTTTTGACTGTGATTGACAAACTGCCCCTTCAGCTAGAGAAGCGGATTGTGAGGAAGAATTCGTTGAGAACGGGGCTTGGTTCCGTCATCTAAAAGGGAGGACAAATGTCCCAAACATGAAAGGACAAGTATGGTTTGCCGGTCAACGGAACCTTTGTAACTCAGGAACTGCCTGTAGTTTGAAACAAATTGACAGTGATACGTACGCTGACACAAACTATTAACTTTTCAGCAAATGCAACTCTTTAAAAATCATCAATAAACTAAGCTGTAGCAAGCTAATGAAATAGATATTAATGAGTAGCTCCTAGAATGAAATTAGGAAACTTACATATTTATCGCCCAAGAGGAGGAAGGCTTCATCAAGATGTCAGTTCTTGGTTTTCCCTTGTGCAGAATGCTCACCTAAGAACAGAAGATATGTGTTGATCTATAGGCTCAGAGAGTAAAATGGGATGAAAGTCAAATTCCTTGGCTCCTTTTGTTTTTCAAGGAAAGTCCAATTTCTTATAAAAGTACCATTAGTGGCACAACTTCTCTCTTAGCATAACTTGGAAATTGTTGGTCAAGATTTATGGAAGCATTTTTTCCAGCTGACACCCATATTTCTCTGAAAGGAGCAATGCCAGCTCACTCAGAGCAGGGACTGGGAGTTGAGATGCAATCATAAGAGAAACACCCTGTATAATGAGTTCTTAGATTTTGCCTGTTACATGAGCTGGTGCTGCTGTTACAAACCTGTATTACAAATATGATTCCGACACCATTTCAGCTGCAAGATAGTTTTGAGTCCTGTCTGTGCAATCCAGGGAGGGTTCACTATAATCATTGGCCACAAGCAAAGCAGCACCAGGAGCATCACTCAAATGTACAGTGCTTTCACATGGTGGGGGAGCAGAGAGAATTCTGAAATAGGAGTGTTTTATATGGTCCTGAGCGTATTTATGAACACCACATTTCTCACCCCTGATCCTTTGTATAGAATCAGCCTGCTCATTCTGGCTTCCTCCCAGCCTGAGAAAGTGTAATCCTGCCTGTCAGACGGGGAGCTAGCGAGGAGGCTGGGTGGATCAGTGGGTTCCCAATTGGACTGCTAACCAAAAGATCAGCAGTTTGAAGCCATCAGCCAGTTCATGGGAGAAAAATGAGGTCTCTAGTCTTGCAGAGTTTCAGTCCTAGAAGCCCAGAACAGCAGTTCTACCTGCCCATAGAGCTGCTCTGAGTGGGAATCCCCTCACTGGCAGTGAGTTAAAGAGTGCACAGAACCAGCAGAATCTACAGTGTCATAAGAGCCCCAGGTAATACTTAGATATGCCTATCTAAGGATCTATCTAACCATTTAGCTCTATGTATCTAAAGATCTATCTGTTTTCCCCTGAGGGGCTTGTTCCAATGTAGATGCTGAGTGGAAAGACAGATCCCTAACAGAAAGTAGAAACCTCATAAACTGGTTGAGTGTCCTTGACATTAGTTACACAATGGAAAACAATAAGGGTCAAAGTCTCCACCATTGAACACAAATGCCATCTCTGTGCTCTGGCCCATATCTCTCTCAGCATAAGGGCTCTGTCTTCTGGGAAGTCTGTGGATTATTGCTTGTGGCAATAATCAGCAGTGCCAGAGGTTACGTGTATAGAGGCCAACATTTGATAGTTGTGACCAGGAATGAGAGGGAGGGGGAAAGATGGCATCATGGTTTAGGAAGGATTGAGTTTCTCTTTATGTTCATGGGAATGTTGGTGACAGATATAACTGATGGTTGCATGTCATGATGAATGTAATTGCTTTTTACAAGACTGCATATGTGGAGAGCACTAAATTGGCCAGCGTGTTATATATACTTTTAAAATGAGAATTGAAATATTAATTATTTTCCAGTTAAAACAAACAATCAAAACCAAACCAAAAGAGAGCCAGAAGCTTACAGGGGGAGCAGACCCAGGCTCCTCTCCTCTTAGGGTCTGTGTTCCCAGGGAAGGCCTGGAATAGGGCAGAAGAGCTCACACTCTTCCTACTCAGCCCTTTGCTCTCAACAATGTTTTGTGAGAGGCCCTCCACCATGCTAGAACTTTTGGTTATGAAGTCCTGGAGTGAGAAGATGAAATTTATTGTAACCCTATGATCAATCAGAAGACATGTAAAACCCACAGTGTCAAAATGATTCCTGCACCCATTCCTCACTTCACAACAGAATTAGGCTCCAGAGACAAGACTGTATGAAAATCAGTGGTAATGTGAAAATGGGGGGTGACCATGTCCCAACACCTGCAGTGTGTGAACATTCAAAGGGGCCTCTGATGAGCTAACTCCTTTTACACTCTCACCCCCCCATGCCCATTGTGCTTCCTCAGGAGCCCTCAGCCTACCAATGCCCACAGGAAAAGCTTGCTGAGCAGGCTAGAGCCAGGGTGGTCCAAATGTTGTGCCCTCCCTTTCCCATGTACCAATCTCTCTCCTGTTCTCAATATCCTTTTAGGATGGGTAGCCCTGGCGCATCCCTTCAATAATTCTGACATGCATGTTGTGACTTTGCTCAGGCAAAGGGCTTCCTGTTAATGGGAAGGAGGGTCTGCATGTGACATAGAGCTTGCTCACTCAATGCCAGCTAGGTCCTGCTCCTGGTCCATTGTCTGAGAATCCCCAGGTGGCTCTGTCCCTCTACACTGCCATGCTCCTGTGAGAATGATTCATTCAGAGCTTCCCCTGAGGCAGCAATGGCCAGGCCTAGCTTCTGCCCTTAACATGCCATCTACCATTAGTCATCCTTTGGAGGTGCAACAGAGATACGATACATCGCTTGCTGGAGGCCAGATACACTCTCCCTGAGAGAGAACAGTTGAAAAGCCACATGGAGCTACGCTGATGGCAGCCAGAGCCCTAAAGCTGAAGGAGTCACAGGGAGACCCACGCCAGTGTAGAGAAGTTTCCACCGCCAATGGATCCATAACTTTCCACTCACTGGTCTGTGCTATTCTTGCATTCAACATTATTGTATGTGTTGTGTGGATCTGAAGCAGAATTGATGAATTAATATTTGACATATGGGTTAATATCAGATTTATGGATTTAATCTGGACTGGGCTGGGGGTGTTTTCTTAATATAAAATTATTATTTATATAAGGCTCTTTCTTCTATACATATGAGTGTCTATGCATTCGTTTCTCTAGTCAACCCTGACCAACACAATATCACCCAATATGAGCTACCTGGTTGCATGCATACATTAGTTCTACAGAAAAGGACACTTCAGGGAACCCAATGTTTATTACTGGTGGACATTCATCATCATAAATAGATCAGATAAGGCACTTTTACTATTATCATAATGGGAATTGTCATAATGAGATCATCAATATGCAAAGAGTAGGTGTACTCTCCTCAAGTTCTGAGAGTAGACAGTGTGAGATATTCAATAGAAATAAGATTGTAATTGAAGTTGTAAAAATTATACCTATTATAAAAGCAAACATGCTTGTGAATTATAGTGTTGGTAAAGAATATTGAAAGTACTATGAACTTCTAAAAGGGCGAGATGATCTGTCTTGGAATAAGTATGGCTCCTGTGCTCCTTAGAGGTAAGGATGACAAGACTTCACCTTATATAATTTAGAAATATTGTGAAGAGAGACCAGTCCCTAGACCAGTCCTACCAAGGACATTGTGCTTGGTAGGATGGAGCAACAGCAACATTGAGACAGGCCCTGGACTAGATATACTGATACGGTGACTGCAACAATGGGCTCAGGCGCAAGAACAATTCGGAGGATGGCGCTGGCCTAGATGGTTTAGTTCTGTGGTATCGAGGGTTGCTATGGGTTGGTGCCGACTCCATGGCACCTAGCAACAAAACGAAAGCAAACAGTCCACACACACTTCTATTTTATTTCACACACACACACACACACACACACAAACACACACTTCTAAAGAATAAGTAGTCAAAAAAATAATGGAAGGAAATGCACCCTATGTCAATAGTGGTCATATTGGATTGTATTTCACAGGTAAGTTTCAATTCTTTTATATTTTGTATAAAATTTTTGTATAAAATTCTTTATTGTTTAGTTTCCCTTTTCTAGTCTACATTCTGCTTGTGATCAAATATTAAAATGGTAATTTTAGTCATGAAGAGATATTGCAAGACAGAATATTCCTTTTCACTGGAAAGATGAATAATGAGGACATAGGAAAAGACTGATTACTGCAGGGATAGTCCTGGCATCTTTGAAGGAAATATAGAAATGAGCAAAATTCTGAGGGATTGAGACAATAGAGAGCAGCTTTGTATGACTTTGCAAGTATCCTGTGCATCTTTAGTTCTTTTTCCTTTTGTTCATTCCTTATTGTTAAGGGATTTCTATTTGTAAAACTAAAGGAAGTGAACAATCAATGACTACTTAATACATGTTACTAACCTACAAAGAGTTAGTGATTATCATAACATATTAACTAGTATTATCATGCCAACAGCATTGTATTGTAATTAGTAACAAGTAATTGCTATAATGACTACAAGAAAGTGAGGAACAAGGGCATCAAGGGCACCAGCATTTTCAGGGAAGCAAATCTGGGGAATAGGCGATTGGCAAATGGTTCCATTTCTAAGAGTAGCCCAGTATAGAGTTAAGCAAAGGGCAGAAACTGCCGTTTCTCAAAATCAGATGGTCAAATGACTAGCCAATAAATGAAAAAAGGGTCCACATCATGAGTCATCAACACATATTTAAATTATCAGGAGATAATTCCTCACACATGGAAGATTGGTTATGCATTCTTTTTTTTGGGGGGGGGCATCACTGCCTCTGGTGGTCGTGGGCGCTACCCAGTGCTGCTCCTGAGAGCCGCCGCTGGATTTGAACCACCAAGTCCGTGGGCCACAGTCCCACACTCAACCATTTAGGCCACTGGGGCTCAGCCCAGTAGATTGGTTAGAAGCCAAAAGTTAGAACATAAAAGTATTAGGGAAGATGCTAGAAAATCAGAAGCCTCTGTCACTGCTGGTGGAAAATAAAGATGTGCAGCTCTTTTGAAAATAGTTTGGCATTTCCTCAAACAATTAAAATTAGAATTATCATATGTCCCAGCAGTTTTAGTCTCAGGTATATATACCTATGAGATGGCTACACAAAACCTTATATATAAATATTTATAGTAGCATTATTCAAAATTTGGGAGCAGTCTAAATGTCCATAAATGGATTGTTGGATAAACAAAATGTTGACTAATCATTTAATGGGATATCATTCTATCAGAAAAAGGAATTGAGTACAAATGCACACATGAATTGGATGAACTTGAAAACAGTTTGCTAAATGAAATAAGGTACTCACAAAATTCACATAGTATATATCATTTATGTAAAAATTAAAAATAGTGAAATCCATATAGATAGAATTATAGTAGTTGCTTATAATTGGGAGGTGAGAGCAGGGACAAAGAGGACAGGATTTCGGTGTGAAGTGATAAAAATACTCTAAAATGGACTATGTGGATGAGCATATATATCTGTAAATATGTTAAAAGACATCTTATTTTATACTTTAAATTATTAAATTGTTGGACTGAGCCCTGGTGGCATAGGGGTTGAGTGCGGGACTTCAGCCCATTGGCTTGGCAGTTCAAATCCAGCAGCAGCAAGGCTGGGTAGCTCCCATATCCACCAGAGGGCAGTGATGCTCCCCCTCCCCCAATGATTAAATTATGTGATACATGAATTATATAGCCATAAAGAATCTTTTTAAAAATCCAGAAAGAGAAAGTCTGGCACATCATGGAAGGCTTGTAGACACACTAAGGTATCTGAACTTTATCTTGATAACATGGCCATATTAGTAGTGGTTTTTAAGCAGAGGAATATAGCAAATTCAGTTTTGTTTTTTTTTCTTGCTCCAACGGATTCTGAATTGTGTAATTCTTTGAAATGTAGTTCTATGATACAGTGCTTTTTTTTTCTGTGAAGCACTACTTTAAGTAGTTTTTTTTTAAAAAAAAACCAAATCTTAGTGTTATATATTGACAATTACATAATTTTTATTAGCTCCTGAGATGCTTTGTGCTCAACTTTTATAATGTACCATCTCACATGATTATCTTGTAATTAACTGTGGTAATGGTTAGCATGGATTCCACAAGAAATCCTAAAATGTTTTCTTCAGAACTTCTTGATCTACCAGCCGTGGTGCTCTTTTTTTTTTTTTCCTTCCTGAAATCACATTTCTATCATATTGTAGGAGGCTTTTTGTTTTCCTTTTGTATTGATAAGAGCTCCACATTTACAGGAACAGAATTGAATAATGCAAGAGAACACATATCTCCAGGATGCAGTGCATGTGGATGAACATATGCTGCAACCTGTCGTTGAGTGCCAGTGAATCCACTCTGACCCACAGAGACCTGTGTACTATACGGTCTGGTCCTGCACCATTCTTACTACTGTACCTATGCTGGAGCCCATGTCTTTAACTACCATGTCAATCACTAAAGGTCTCTCTTTTTTTTTGCTGCTTCTCCACGCTACCCAACATGACGTCATTCTCAAGGACCTGGTCTCTCTGGACTCCATGTCCAAGGTATGGAAGTTGAAATCTTGCTATTCTTATCATACATAGCATTGTGGGAAACTTCTTCCAAGACAGATTAGTTTCTCCTTTTTGCAGCTAATGGTGCTTTGTATGTTCTTAGGGATTGGAATCTTCTTATCGGAAGGAAACCAGAACTTGAAATGTGGTCCATTAAGACTTCTTAAAATCCATAACAGTTGGGTTTCCTTGAATTTGCTCTGAAGATGCTTCCTTGGACATACTATTTATTGACAACTAATATTGTTTTAGGGGGAGTTTGTTTTATGCTATAAGTCCAGAGTTTTAAAATTTATCAACTGACCAATCCAAAAATTATATAGTCACTGAAGTACACATTTAAAGCTGTTAGTCAGGTGTGCACATTTTTTAACATCCTATGTCTTAGGTCTTTAAGCATAAAAATGAGCCATTATCAATTTTAAATAGTGGGTACACAGATGTGTGTTATAGTTGATTATTTTCTTTATTAAAAAAAAAACTCTTAAGATTCTTATACAGGAGATAGAAGAAAAACCTAGGCAAAATAGCCACCCAATCATTTAAGGGTTCTAAATGCATTTTAGACAAAGATGTCATATTGAGTAAGAAATGTGTAAGGCAAACTTATAATGTAATTTATGTTAAGTGTTGAGTTGGAAGGGCGGTGGGAAGATATTCATCAGCTTTTAGGAACTCTTAAATCTTTCCAACAGTAGATACAAGTGAATGAAATATGGCATATAAAAGCATGAGGAGATGATTATATTTTAGATTATTAATTCTAAGATGCTCCTTTTGACTCCTCTCGGCCCCACTGGCTGGTGTGCGTCTTCCGTGTGGACTTGGGTACTTCTCGGCTAGTTGGCTCTTTATCTTCAGACTTTGAGCCTCCAGACTGTCTATCTTTTGATATCTGGGTACCATCCGTTTTCTTCACCACATTTACTTATGCATCTATTTGGCTTCAGTGATCATATTGGGCCGGTGAGCATCATGGCCAGATTCATAGAACAAAATGTTCTTGCACTGAGGGAGTGACTGGGTGGGGGCCCAAGGTTTAGCTGCTGCCTTAATACTAAGCCTATAACTATATGTTCCTGAATTTATTTCCATCTTTTCATAGATAATTATTATTACATCCATAGATGCTTGTGTTTAGACCTCTTTGCCCTCTTGTGCGCTTTGCCTTCTCGTTCCTTCCTTTATTTCCATCTGACTTCCTCTCACCCCTCTTTTGTGGTTAGTCTTCATTTGAGTTTCACAACTTCCCCTCTGTTACTTTGAATTTATTTTGGCCCTATTGGCCCTCCCTGCTTCACCTCCCCACCATTTGCAGACCACTGGTTGTTCCCCCCATCCCTGAGACTGTCCATATTCCTCTTCCCCCATGGCTGTTAAGAATCCTCGTATCTGTTGTTCTCTCTTCCAGACTGTCCACTCAGGAGAGCTCCCTTCTTGATTTGATCCATTCTGGGGACTCAGACCGCCTTGGTTCCCTGCTGTCTGTCTCCCAAGATGACCTTTGTCGCTGTCTGTCTCCAAGTGGGTGTGGCATGTTGGTCACTTTCCGCCACCTTTTCCCTGCCACATTGACTTCCATTGAGTGGGTGAGTCTGTCTGGTTATGGCCAGCATGTAGCTCTTTCAGGGAAAAACAATTATTACTGTCTATGCACTTTCCTGAGATGATCAATGAGGACAAGTGGGGACAGGAGAAAGCGTGGTGAAGATGGCTAATGGTAGCCGGCTATCAAGGCATAATGCCTGAGGCCTCAAAGACCTGAGGATGAGGAAATAGTGCAACAAGGCCTACCATAGAAGAAACACACCAGCCTGTGCGATCATGAAGAGTGGAAAGAACCAGCTATCCGGCAGCAAAGAACAAAAAACATATCGTTAAGTGCCCACTATCCTGTCATGATCGCTGAGGACAAAAGGGTGCAGAGGCAGACAGAGCTGAGGAAACTGATGGCACCCAGTCACCAAACAATAAAGTAGCTGGGATCTTAAAGGCTGGAAGGTGAACAGGTGGCCATCCAGTGCAGAAACAGCAAAGTCCACATAGAAGAAGTGCACCAACTTGTGTGATCACGAGGGGCCGAAGGGAGCAGACATCAAACATCAAAGAACAAATTAAATTAAATTAAATCAGTTACGTTATATTAAATCAGTAAGAATGAGGGGGAGAGCAGGGTGGGGACCCAAAGCCCACTTGTGGGCAATTGGACACCCCCTTACAGGGGAGTCACGGGGGAGAGATGGGCCAGTGAGCTAGCAATGAAGCATAAAACCTTCCTCTATTTCCTGAAGGTTTCCTCCCCCCCAACCATCACAGCCCCAAATCTGCCCTGCAGTTCCAGCTGGACTGGAGGAGGTGCACTGGTGGAGGTGGGAAATGGAAATGAGGGAACTCGGGGTGGATCGACCCCTCGGGGCCAGCGGTGGGAATGAAGTTGCTGGATGGGTGGAGGGAGGGTGGAGTGGAGAGAGGAAGCCAGCTGTGGGGATCTGCAGACTGTCTCCTATCTGGAGGGCAGACGTAGGGAGGAGTAGCCAGGGGGAGATGTTGGGCAGTGTAAGATATGACAAAAAATAATCATTGCAGAGTAATGAGGACTGGGAGGGAGAGGGGAAAGGTTGGAGGGGAAAGGAAGAGGGGCCCATATCAAGGGCCCAAATGGAGGGGCAGATGTTGGGAGAATTGTCGATGAGGACAGGCAAGTAGGGGTGCTTGGCACAGTGTATGTAAATATGTATTGAACTAAGTATGATGGAAAGCGATGTATGAGCAGCCAATAAAATGATAAATTAAAAAAAAATTCTAAGATGCTGACATCATTGATTTCAATCTTGACATACTATCAAATATTTCCCAAGATGGATCAGCTAGGTTGATATCTGAGAGATTATATATGAGCTTGACAGAAATAGAAATAGCCAGTAATATAGATTATTATCTCCATGAGGATATTTTCTCCTTAAATTTATAACCTGAGAACTGTAAGAAAAGGTAAGTTTGAAGAGTTAGAAGAGGAATCTTCTTTGCTATGCTTGCAATGTCTACTAGTCCATTTGTTATTGTGATTACTGTTAGAGCAGAAGGTATTAATCATATAGGATTATCTTTAGGTCTCAAAGAAGGAGAAAGTAATAAATGTGCAACCAAGAGACATAAGTTACTCCTAAATTGTGCCTTTCACAAGACCTGGGTCAGGTGTCAACTGTCCTTGCTCTTAGGTGATTGACGAATTCCCGTAGGTGATAAGATTCTTGTCCTCTCTTCACAGAACTCTGGAGACATTTGCTAGACACTTTTTACTTCTGATTAGCATTCATGCTAGGTTCTACAGAATTCAGGAGACTAGGAGGAAGTGTTTGCACCAATTCCCAGGGCATTAAGGGAGATCACACGAAACTGGTGGAATGCCTGTTTGCAAGACCCAGGCAGATTGAGAATTTTTTTTTTGATAACTAGTGTAGTTCATTTTCAAGGTCTCTCATGAGATAACAAGACTTCTATTGTGTCTTCCAATCTATTCTGACTCATACACACCCATGTTACAGAGTCAAATGATCCCCAAAGTACTTATTGGTTGCAAATTAAAGGAGCATATCACTAGCTGTTTTCTCCCATGGAGCCACTGGGTGTGTTTGAATGGCTAACCTTTGGGTTAGAAGCTGAGCATGTCACTATTGAACCACAGGGTACCTTTACATAAGGCTTTAAAGTCACACCTTTTACTTAAGTGCACATTTAAGTGGTTTGACCAATTTTAGGTCTCTTCCCCTCTGCCCCACCCCACTGTCATGTAATTGGTGATATAGTTTAAATCTGTGAATAGCTAACAGAAATGAAGTGGTTTCTCACTATCCTATGAATAATTTTTGCTTTGCTATCCCTTCAGAAGGTTGTCCTCAAGTGAATGATATGGTGATACAGAAACGTGCCCATCAAAGAGAGGAGAGGTAAAAGAATGAACAAGGTCTCTCTTCCAAGGACTGAGGAGATTTGGCTTTCTTCTGACTGTGTGCTTCTCCCTCTTTAGGTCTTCTTTTCCACTGCAATTTACTTTTTTTCCAGTGTTAATTTACTTATGTAGTTTACTACTTGACTTTTCTATCTGCAATGCAGACTACTTTCAGCCTTTGATATCCTTCCTTTTATGTGAGATAATGTTTATAGATTTCTGTTTTGCATCTCTGTTGTAACCAGAATTGTGTGTAGATGATGCAGTCTATTCGGGAACCCAGGTGTCACGGTGGTTATGAGCTGGGCTGTGATCTGAAAGATCAGCAGTTCAAAGACAACAGATACTTCCCTGGAGAAAGATGAGGCTTTCCTTTCCCATGAAGAGCTGCAGTCTCGGAAACCCCCAGAGCAATTCTACCTGGACTAGAGGGTTGCAGTGAGTTTGTTGTTTTGGAAGGTAGTCTATGACTTTGCACCTCTCACATGCCACATGCATTCTAGAACTATTTTTTTTAAATAAAACTTTTGACTGGATATTGCAAATATTTTGATTTTAATTTAGACATCCATGTTATTTTTTTGAACTAAGAATTACTTTGATCTGTTTATGATCTCAATGACTTAAATAACTTACTCACCCACTGCCACTGAGTCAATACCGACCCGTGGTAACTCTGTCTCTGTCGGACAGGGTAGTCTGCCCCTGCAGGTTTCTGAGTCTGCAACTGTTGACGGGAGTGAAAATTTCTCTTTCTCCTGGCAGAGTGGCTGGTGGTTTTGAACTGCCAACCTACCAGATGTCCGCCCAGGGATCTCTATCCCTAAGTTTCTCCTTAAATCAGAACCCAAATCTGTAATTTTCTTATTCTTTTAAAATTGCCTCATTTGTATTAGTGTTGATGAAACTACACCTTGCACTAACTCTATCTGTCTATTGAAATATTTTTGCATTTCAAACCAAATGAATTTACTTAGACATTCTAAAAGTCAAGCAGGTTTTTTATGAATACAACATTGTTTTATCTTTGCTGTGAAACTTAACTAAAATTATATGAAATAAATTATACTTTTCATAGGGTTTATAAAATACAATTTATATATTTAAGTCACAACTATGCTCTTGCTATCCATGATAGGAAACAGAAACAAGACGGCAATAATAAAAATCTCTATCATAAACTCAGTGCTGCTTTTTGCTGCCAAGATTGATGATTCAAAATTCCCATGATTACTACTTCCCTTTAGACACCATCCATACATCTCTAAAGAGCAATTGCGATAAGCCAGGTGCTCCAATAATCTTACAAAAAATCTGCTTTTAAGGCCCACTTTTCCTGCACAGGCCAATTCAGTATCTGGAGGTAATTTCCGAATGGATTATTTCTAAAGAAGTTATGCTCATTAGTGATGTTTCACATAAGGGAAAATCAAACACTACAGTTAGATCTTTGAAGTACCGTAACCATTTTAAAAATATATCTTATCTAGAATCCGGGAACTTACCAGACTCGTGAGCAATTGTCTTCACGGTGAGCAGCTTCACACTCTCCTTATCAGATTGAGGTCTATGTGGAACCAAAAACATGAGGTTAGCACTGCGATCATGAGCACTGAAAGTGAAAGCCAGTAAATGGAGACAACAGACATCCATATTTTATGTTGTTCTTTCGCAATTTCTGTTCCTTCACACAGAAAACCACAAGTGTCAACATAGTCTTGTTCCCTTGTGGAATTAAGCTGAGAAGTCCCTGTCACTTGGATGCTGCAGTGATGATTATAAACATTAGGGAGTCACATCAAGCAATTGCTGAAAGTTCACATTGCCCAGGTTTCCCGCTCGAAAGCACGATGGGCAAGATGTGAACATGTTTCTGAATCTCTTAACACATGCTCCATTTGAGGGATGTGCCTTTTCGGGCATTCCTGCCACCCTGCAGTGCCCTCTGAGCTGCTCACCTGTCTGTTCTTCCCGGGAGCTCCTACCTGCCTTAGGGATGGAGAGCTGCTGTCACAGAAACACCAGAGCAGGTTGTTTTAACAAACAGCTTTGTTTTCTCACCGTCTAGCCAGCTAGAATACAAATTTAGGGTGCTGACTTCAGGGGAAGACTTTCTCTTCTGACTCTTCTGTTCCTTGAGGCCTTGGTGATTTCCATGTGGTGTGACACCAGCTATGCCCCATCTGGACTTGTTCTGTTGCCCTGATCTGCAATTTTTATAGCTCAAAGGTGACCATCATAAAATATACCCCACCCTCATATTCCTTGTTAACAAGTAAAAAATGCCCATATCCAAATGGAATTATTGCAACAAGTAAAGGGACTGGAATTTGCAGCACAGTTTTAGAAAACCCTATCAACCATAGCATTATTCTTCCTTTTTGTATTCTAGACAGCTATGGTGCCAATTATTTTCTTTGGCCATTTCAAAGATCTCTATTTATAATACACAGCAGTAGGCACTCTAGGGATATTATTTCTAAAATCTACAATTTATTGGCATACCAAGACAACCATATAAGCCAAGCTTGAAATTCAAGCCAATAAAGAAAATGTAACAAAAGAATTTCTCTCTTTTTTTTTTACATCAAAACACTGGGGCTTGCCACAATACCTTGGTTATACTGATTGGATTGCTGAATATTAATTTGTTTATTTGAATGTCAAACAAATGGTTAAGGCAACGTTACTTAGAGGTGCACACATAAGTAGAGGTATAATTTTCCTCTACACTTGGTGGACAGGTTGAAAACTTCATTGGGAATGCTATTGTAAAACTATAGATTTTTTTTACTGTGATATTTCCACTTGTAGTTATATTCACTCATTCTTAAACTTTTGAAAAAATTGCTATCTTATCCAGACTTAAGGTATTGTTTTTCTCTTTTAGTTACTGGACCATCCCTGTTGGTTAGAGAAAGCTCTGAAAAAGTTTGCACAACTCCATAAATAGTGATATCACACATATATAAATAGGAGGGGGGAAAGCTCGACATCAGTAATTGTCTTATGTAAGCGATAAGGTCTGGGTTTCTAGAAAATCTTGATAGCAGCTGTACTTACTGGTCATTTCCATTTTCTGGTGTTCCTAGAGGAAGAGACAGCTGTTATAGTTAGAAGCTTCTTGACAAACCAAAAACAAAGTCCCCGAGGCCCCTGTTTTCATACAACAACATTGTGTGGCTTAAAAGTCCTGCACAAATGTTTCTAAAACCAATGTAACCTTTTATAAGAATTCCAGCATAGACCCTTTCCTGAGGCCTGGTTAATTCTTACCCTGACATTCATGGGATAGATCAAGAGATGGACTTAGTTTGGAACAAATTTTGATGTTCTGATTTCTCTGTGCATACCACAGACACCAGAACATGACTCACTTTCTGTATTTCTGAAAAAAGTTACCTCAAAATAGTGAATTATCTTTCTTTTCAGTTAAGTGGTTTTACTATTTTCTTTTATGCATTTCTCTGTCTTGGCATACACATCACTCTATTTGTGGTCAGCAATCTTCTAGCTAGTGCTTCTAATTACATCTGAAACCTACTGAGTCAGTCCCTCAAAATGTGTCCTGCAGAAGATCACCAAGACTCCTCACTGCAGCCAATGACTTCGAGGTGTTTCCAAGTAGCTTCACAAGTGTCTGAGAGAAAATAACTCGAGCGAGAACTCCAGGATGATTCATTCTGCACAAGGGTGTGGACTTCCTGCTGGGGGCGTTAGTGGGCAAACCTTGCATTAAAGGGTGAGTGTGTGTGAGAGAGGGAAAGGGAGAGGGAGAGGGAGAGAGAGAGAGAGAGAGAGAGGAGAGAGAGAGAGAGAGAGAGAGAGAGCGAGAGAGAGAGAGAGAGAGAGAGAGAGAGACTTAGTTTGACACAGGTCCTTTTGTTATCACACTAATTAGAGAACTATAAATAAGTACAAGGTGTGAACTGCCAATTGGGAATGAAGTTCTGAATCTCAAGAAGCTTCCTTTTTCTTTTTTTTAAAGCAACACATCTGTACTCTTTTGAGTCTAGTCTAATCTGTGGACAATGAATAAGAGAGAATGGAGAAGAATTGCCACATTTGAATCATGGTTTTGCTGACCAATACTCAAAGTATCCTGGGTGACCAAAGGAACACACAAACCTGTCTTGGACAAAGAAAGCTGCTTTAATGTGAGGTTTGCATGACTTTGTGTCAAGGCTAGGTCAAGTTATTCAGAGAGATCAGTTTCTGGACGAGGACATCCAGCTTGGTAAAGTAGAAAGCCAGTGAAAAAGAGGAAGACGCTCAGGAGACGTGTGGCCACAGCATGAAGTGGAGAAGGAATGGGCGATGGTTCATTCTGCTGTCCAGAGGTTGCTATTTCTTGAAACCAACTCAACAGGAATTGAACACAACCAACAGTCCAGTCAAGTCGAAGGAGCTCCGGTGGCTCACAGGGGAATGGACTCAGCTGCTAACCAAAATGCAAGTGACTCAAAACTACCAGTTGCACCCAGGGAAAACAGTAAGGCTGTCAGTTTCCATAAAGATTTACCACCTCAAAAATGGGGACAGCTCTACTCTGTCCTATACACTCTGCCATCTATAGTTTTTTTATGATTTGGAAACTACTTGATAGCAGTGGAATTCTGGTTTATTCTTTGTCATTGAATTTTCCCCACCCCAGATTCAAGTCTTTGCTCTAAATTAATGGTTTGATCAACAGTTTATCCAACAGCAATAAATTAAAATCTTAAAGAGCACTAAAGCTAACACAACAGTAAACTAGTAAATTTCAAAGACTATGCTTTAGAAAACTTTCTCTAAATAGATTGAACTGCTTATCTTTGATAAGTTTAGCAAAATAGTAACATATACGATATTCGTTTTTCATGTGAAAAGTACTCGTGTGATTTGGCCACAATGTCAAATAGAACAACAATAAACATAGCTTAAATAGCATGTTCTTTGAATTTAATTTACTTGTTTTGAGCTTACTTGCTCAATACAGTTTTGATTTTAGCCGTTTGTTGCTTCATTTCTGACATCTTGAAGAAAATGCTCCAGAATAACTCCTAATTTAAATATCCAACCAAGTTCACTGCAATACCATAGGTCAGAGTAGAACTGCCCTCAGGAGTTTGGAGGACTGTAACCTTTCATGGGAGTAGAAGCTCATCATTCTCCTTCAGATGGTTCAGAACTGCAGACCTGTGGCTCATAGCTTACCATGTTACCACATACCACCAGGCTTCTTCTGAATTGCCAGGATTCCATCCAGGGGGTCAAGAGAGTTTTGTGCCTGATTTTGTGTTTCTGATTTTGAAAGAACAGTTTCCGTGAAAGCTTACAAATAGGCTCTCACTTAACACTTTTTTGTGTGTGTCTTTTAAAATCATTTTATTGGGGGCTTGTATAGCCCTTATAACAATACATAAATACATCTAGTGTGTCAGGCATACTTGTACATTTGTTGCCATCATCATTTTGAAAGATTTTTTTTCTAATTGAGCCCTTGATATCAGCCCTCATTTCCCCCCTCCCTCCCCAAATCTCTCTCCCTCACAAACCTCTGATTACTTATAAATTATTACTATTTTTCATGTTTTACACTGACCAATGCCTCCCTTCTCCCTCTTTTCTGTTGTCTGTCCCCCAGAGACAGGTTTATATGTGATTGTGATATGTTCCCCCATTCTTCCCCCAATTTCCCCTTCCCCTCCTGGTATTGTACACATTGTTACATGATCTACTCTAGTTGTTTAGCATTTAACTTTTATGGAATTTTGAATTTTCTTCTGTACTTTTCACCCATTTTATCTGGAACATCCTGTGTGTCCCTGGTCAGAGGTGTCAGCAGTAGTGCTAGTCATCATGCATCGCATAATCCTTTCCTTGTGTTAGAGGCGGTCGCTGCTCCTGTGTCCAGTTCATCTTTTGGACTAATTTCTTCTATGTACTTTTGGTTTCTTTCAGTCTCTTTTGCTCCAGAGGAGTAAAGAGAAATAATTGTCTCACAGGCGGCCATTTAAGAGCTATGAAACCCTAGATGCTAATCACTCAACCAGGAGGGAGAACAATATCTTTATAGACGATGTCACATTAACTTGCTAAATTGTCTCCCAAACCATGGTGCTGAGCATTTCAACCTGGGAAACCAACAATGATCTGCTCCATTATGTGTGCCATCAGCACTGAGTGGGATTTTCATGGAAAATTATGGCAGTACACACATGGAAAACTCCATTATTTTTTGGCTCAATTTTTCATTGAAGTTTTGAATCCCTCTTATGTGCAATTTTGCTGTTGTTTTTTCCTAGCTTTGGTATCAGCATTGCATGGATCTTAGTCTTCCTTTAATTTACACATTCTGAAGAATTGAAAGGTTGTTTTTGGTTTGTTTGTTTGTTTGTTTTTTGAGGCAAATTGATTTTATTAATAAGGAAGGAAGGAAGCTACTGCTTATTACACATCATTTTTGCGCCCGAAGTTGCACTAGGTGTTTTCACTTTTAGGATCTGATTTCTTCTATGGAAATTATCTGAAGTGAGCTTATTACCTTTATTTTATAGATGATAGAACTTTCCCCCACATGGGATGGTTTCTTCTGTGTCCTTTCATCATTGACACAGTTCTGGATGATAGTTAGTGACCCAGAGCAACCATGAAAATCCAACCCTTTCCCTCTCAGATGTCCAGCATCCAAATGACACTATCACCTGAGACATTGATGGAAGCTTTTTCTTTTCTTTCCTCCTTCTTCTTTTTAAATAAATCACTTTATTGGGGGCTCTTACAGCTTTTATAACACTCCATATATCCATTGTGTCACACATATTTGTACCTATGCTGCCATCATCATTTGCTGAAAATGATACTGTGAAAATGATGTAGAGACTCTTTGAATGACATACTTGTGTTTTCTTTTGTGTTGAGTCATTCAGCTTTTCAACCTCTATCTGTGTTAGTTGAGGTATTACATTTCCAGATACGTTTCCATTTGCCTACACAGCCTCTCTGCCTTCTATTGGACCCTTTGGGAAGTTATCTTTCTATGCTTCTTACGTGTTGCTTTGTCTCAAGGCAGCCACACTGAAGCAGGCAGGCTGGCTGATCACCTGTGATCTGTCAGTCTCCTCCTTCTCTGCTTTCACGGGGGTTTTCTTTTCAATCAGTGTTCTAATACTTTGTCCTTCAAAGGACTTTGGACACTTCGCTTCTTTGGGATTCCACATTTTCCTTTGTTTTACCAGGGGATGGCCAGGCATATGCGATTAAGCTACCATCTTGTGCCTGGCCTCCATAGAGATTTAACACAAATTTTGGGGACATTTTTAGGATATATTATGTATGACATCTTCTTAAAGGGTTATATTCCCATCGATAAATGAACTTTTAAAATGTCTTTTTTCCCTTTCAGTACTATATATGATGGATACATTTATGTATGCCAATACACAATTTCTGCATGTATACCCTTTCTCTTGGGATTAAAGTTAAGATTACTATCAATGTGACCCAGATAGGTTTACTTTCATATTGGAATCTCTTGTTGTCTTTCAGGGAGGAGAGTGGATTTGCTCATTTTCTGAACGTAATGAAGTCTCACCCACATACTCGAAGAGCGATTAACCACGGGTGTTTAATGGTGCTAATTTAATGATAGCAGTGCTGCAAATTCTGTTTGTAAAACAAAGTTAAAATAACCAGAAAGATTTGCTTAATTGTACAAACTTGATTACAAAGTACCCTATTTCTTCAAGAGAACTTTCCATTGCTATAGAAATATCACACATTATTTTCTAAATGACCTAGTTCATCCACACTCTTAGATGGACTATGTCATATTTACAGATAACTTATCTCCAATTATCCAAATGAATAGCAATTCTTTAGAAAAAGATAATTTTGTCAGTGAACCAGGGACACAGGGTTTTATTTATTTGTACTGTATGTATTCTACGCTTGCCATGTTTAACTTGGATGACTGATTTTCCATCAGGAAAATTGGTGGTTTAGAAACTTAGAGAAATTAAACTGATTTTTTTAAATTGAAATTCCCCCTCAGGAAACTGTCTAAGGAAACATCTTTCAGATATTATTACAAAGTTTATTCATTGGCTTGCAAAGGAAAATGTGTTGGTCTTTCTCTTATCTTCTTCTCAATGCTGATTCATAGAGACCTGTGGGTTTCTAAGACAGGTACCATCCATGAGAGTAGAAAGTCAGTCTTACGCCTGTGAAGCTGCTGCTGGTTTCAAACTGCCCACCATGTGTATCGCAGCCCAATGCACAACTAAGCAACACCGCTCTTACTTTGCAGCTTTTCCCTGCACTGTCATGACTGTGTGCCAAATTGTCCATGTGATAGGCTCTTGGGGATGGACTTCAAGAACAACATGTGCTAGTGTCCCGGGCACAGTGTCCATGGTGTAAATTAAAAAAGGAAAGTGTGGCTTATATGTCTTCAAAATTAATTGTTCTTTAGTTGGTAGCAGCTGTCAAAACATTGTAGAGATTCGTGAATGTAATACTTTGAATTCAAGTGTTGTGAGAGGTTTTCATTTCGTTCAACATTTTGAAATTTAACTCAGCCCACATGTTTCGAAGTCTGCTTCATATAAGCTGAGGTGCCCTGGTGGCCCCGTGATTAAAATACTAGGCTTAGAAACAAAAGGTCAGTGGATTAAATATACCATGGAGTCCCTGGGAGAAAGCAGTTTGTTTCCCTAAATATCCATAGCATTGGACACCTTACGGGGCAGGTCCAGTCTGTCTCTGAGGGTGACTATGAGTCAGAATAGACTCAAGGGGACTGAGTCATGTACTGCTCAATGCAATGTGACCAATTTATGGTTTGACTTTAGGGTGGGCAGACACCTAAACAGGTAGCTAAAATGCAGTACAACCAGTTGTCATCAAGTTGACTTTTACTCATAGCTTCCTCGTCTGTGGGTGTAAAACCTCACTGAAGGACAGGCAGCTGTTGTCGACTCAGAGGCACCTCAACAGAAATGCTATGGAAGAATCAGACCTGGGAAAGTCTGTGGAGAACATTTCTACACAGACACATGTGGGGCCGCCATGCATTGGAATCACAGCAAAAGCAAATGGAAGAAAAAAAAAACAACAAAATTCTTTGCAAGATCTCCCTTAATTCTTTATTGAATGAGGATGAGAGCAATTTTCACTGTAAACAAAATATCCCTTTGAGTCTCTTTTATACCAAATTATTCTTGCCATTTGTCTACCTGGGGCAAATTCATTAGGAAAAGTTTATCCATATTTGATAATCCCCATCCAGTGGGGCCCACTCCCACTGCTAGCACTCAATTGTCTATCCCTTCTCCCTCATTTGTGTTTTGAAGCAGTATGGCATTCTATTTCTTCCTATAACTCTTATCTTTTCTTTTTTTTTAACTCTTACCTTTTCGTAAAAGCTTTAATTTCAGTTTCAACAGGGCACCTATACGTATTGATTTCAGGAAAACAAAGCAGAAGGATGGTGACTTACCTGGATCTGTCTTCCGGCATATTCGGTATAAGCCCACGAGAGCAAATACTGAAAGCGTGATCACAATCAAAGCAATAACCACGGGCAAAATGACACCTGAGGAAGGATGGAGGCCTTGTCAACAGAGGCAGCCACTAATAAGCAAGTGACTGCATTTTATCATTGTCCATCTATATTTATCACTATCAGTTTTTGAACATCAATCTGTTAAGAATATTTTCTTTTAGGCAAGGAAGATGAATCTGATTCATGGGTTTTGTTCTCGTTGTCATTTCTGACATATCCACTTGATGTCAGTCTTGTAGCCTTTCTGAACCAACGTTCCACCCTAAGGGACACCATTCTCCCTTGTTCTGGGTGACTGGAAGGAAGAGGAGATGGAGGGCCTGACATGTCCTCTAACTTTATAGTTAACTCTACTTACTTACCTTTTGCTTAGGATTTTGTAATAATGCTTCTGAAAAAAGGATACAGCATATATTGTGAATCCACTAGCCAAGATGCCAGCTTTCTGAAATAATTCAAAAAAAATTTCCAACAACACTATCTTAAAACTAAAAATGGAACAAAGCTCAACTGGCTATAAGTGGATGTGACAATGGATATTGTTTTAAAAATAAACACTGTGACTTAAGATGTATGTATATGTGTGTCTGTGTAGCTATATGTGTATATATACATGCATGTATGTACACACATGTGTTTGTGTGCCTATGTGGGCTTGGGAAAGTGCAGCATTCCTCCAAGAATTCTTGTTTGGGGTAGTCAAATATTCCTGCAATAAGTTATGAAGAATACTTTCTCGTTTTTTGGAAGAGAAGGGTTTTCACTTTAAACAAACAAAAAAACACCTGACCTTCCCCCCGCCCCCCCCCCCATGGCCAATAACTTCCATGTTTAAAAGAAAATTATTAAGACAAAAATATATTTTATAGGGTTATCAGCCACAGGGGCAAATATATTTCAGAAGACAGTATTGCCATCTTGATAACTCTTCCCCAAAGAATTCTGTTAGTTTTCAGATCCTCAACGGAATCTAATATGTTCTTTTTAAATGTTTTTTGGGTTTGGAGAATAAAAAGAAGTCTATCACGGTTGTGAGATAGATGGAGTAAAATTTTCCAACAAAATTCTTATGGAACAGCCCTTATTACCCTCAGCGTTTGAGCATGTGCACTGATGTGATGGGTGGGTGAAAGGGAGGAGGAGTACCTCTGTAGCTTTTCCTTGCCAATGCAATTTTCAATTTTCTTAAAAAGTCCTATATGGTTGTCATGTGTCAGAACGGACTTGGCAGCACAGAGTCTGGTTGGTTTCTCTTCCTCACGAGGTTCTATTATCATCCTGTACACACTGAGAAATCTATCAAGAGTACTTTTTTAAATTGCCCCAAGCTATTACCACAACCTGGACTTGAATTGAACGGGTTCAGCAATCTCCTCAGTACCACTGTTTTGCTTGAGTTTTCTTGTTTAAAAAATTACACTTTAATGAGATTATGACAACGGTATCACTGAACCAACTTCCCTGCTGGCATCCACTAAGCACAGAGAGAGTTTTGTGGTCTAAAGCCATACAGGTATGAACTGTAACCCTACTGGCAATGGGTAATGCATTTTTCTTTTACCTTACCCTCCTCTATTTATTTGCTAAATAGGACTTTTTTTAAAAAAACACACTAAGATAAAGCCCTGTAACTTATGGGGATCTTGGGCTATGTACTTTGACTCCTCTGACACTTGAACAATCGTGCCCTCTGTGGTAAAATTTGTTAGCCTGAAGGCAAGGGGAAAATTATCAAGGTATGTTTATAAAGACCAAGTTCATTGGTAGGGAATTCATAGAGTAGGGGACTTATAGACCAGGTTGACAATGGAATTGAAGGTTCAGTGCAGTTGAGAAAGGGCTGTCCCTGTTCTAACCCCTTCTGGTCTGGGGCTCAGTCAAATAGTTTTGCTTTTCAAAGGCCAGGAATGGAGAGGGACATCTGTTACTCACTGGAATAAGAGGGGTTCATTGAAGCAGAGCTTGCATTTTTTCCATTCTCAGTGCCTGTTATTTTAAGAAACAACAACAAAAAAGTAAGTCAGCTTTGCTAATGTGGGCCATTCTTCATAATTCTCACCTCTCTATGTTTAAGAAGCTTCTAGCATTTATAGATAAACTGTGTTCATTGTAAAGAAATGTGATCCCACCCTGTAAGAACTCTGTGTTGTGAACTCGAATTGTCAGAATGTTTTTTATTTTTGGTGAAGAGGGGTCAAATAAAGAAAGCAAATGTTCCCCTCGCCGCTAACTCCCCCCCACCTGCATACATCCATAGAAGTCGTACCTTGAGACTGTATGGGGTTTTCTGATGTCGACGGTAAAGGTGATAGGTTGGTTTGAGAGAATGAGGCCTCTGGCTGTTCTGGCTGCAAAGTGCTAACTGTAGAGAAATCATGTATCTAGAGTCAGAGGGTGGTATTAACTCTTCCTAATTAATTTATTTGAAGATTCCGTTTGCCTTTCTTAAGATCCATGAAAACTGTCTGTTGTTGCTATTGTTAGGTGTCAATGAATTGGTCCTGCACCACAGTGATCTATGTGCCGCCGCAGAGTGATGCACTGCCCGGTCCTGCTCCAATCTCCCAATTGTTCCTGAATGCTAGAGCCCACAGTTAAGCCACTGCGTGATCCACCTCCTAAGAGACCTTACTTTTTCCCACTACTCTTCTCCTTTACCAAGCACGATGCTCCCTTCCAGGGATTGGTCTCTCCCGATAGCATGTCCAAAGCAAAGTCTGTTTGGTCCTTGGATAATAGGAGAAAATGCAGTATTCACACTAAACCACTGGCTTTATCTTTTAAACTGACTTCATTTTTACTTATAGCACCTTGGTCTAAGTATTGTCTCTTTAAAACTTGGCTGAGACAATTAGAATGAGTCCCTAAGTCCTTTCCCAGGCTTTGTAGCACCTCCTGCATGGTATCCTGGCAAACAAACAGGTTAATCGGTGTAAAAATATTAGTCAATTTTTAGATATTAGTACTTTATGTGAATATTGGTTTTCATCAACAAAATCGAATTGATATGGAATCAACTGTGACTCAGGAGGATTCTGTAGGGCAGAGCAGAACCGCGCACATGTGCTTCCTGGCTGTCAATCTGGAAAGCCTCATCTTTCTCCCACAGTGTTGCTGACCAGAGATTTGAACTACTGGCCTAGAGCTTAGCATTTCACTGTATGACCACAAACTCTTGCTCCAGTGGGGCTTCTTGCATGTTTAAAATGGGAAATGTTGCTCAGGGTTGTTCAGATTGTGTTGTGAAGTTTGGGATTGGAGGGGGCGTGGGAATCAAGCAAGCTTCCTTCATTTTCATCACTCAAGTTCAACAGTGCATTATTAGGTATAGACCTTGTTTAGAGCAACTTTGCTACATGGTTGTATTTCTATCACTGTTTGTATTTTTCTCCCAGGAAAAATGTTGCTTTTGCATTCATTTTAGGATATTTTCCTAAAATTAACATTTGCCATTTTCTGTCAGAAACAATGAAACAAAATATAAGTAAACATGTCTTTTCCAGTGATCATCTCAATAAGTTCAAAGGGAATAGAAATAGGTGTGTAGTTAATAGGAGTCCTGATCATATAACTGAAAAGTGGACAATTCAAACCCATCAACTGCTCAGAGGGAGAAAGATGAAGCGTTCAGCCCTCTAAAGACTTCCATCTCTGTAAATGCTTAAGGGCAATTTTACTCTGCCTGATGGTGTCACTGTTTGTCAGAATCAATGGAATGGCAGTGAGTGAGATGCACTTAATAAGTTTACAGCATTAATTTTTGTGAAGTTGGAAAAAATAAAGCTAGGATTTAGAAAAAAACTGAAAAATTAGCCGAAACTCATCCTCTTTCTCTGTCAGTACTAAGTGCCTGATCCTGCCCACCTCTTTGTCTGGGCTTGCTAGTGAGCTGCAAGCTCCTCCAGTGCAGAGCCTGTGATTCCCATGGAGCCTCCCATGGCCCTCCAGCTGCAGTGGGTGTGTGGTGCAGGGCACCTGGTGGTGAGACTGTGCTAGGAAGCCTCTATAATGATTATAGCCCCCTGAGGGGTATTGAGGCCGTGTATATGTGCATCACAGAAATTGATATCTCCTTTGCCTGCCTTGGTTCCCTCCTTCTTTGCCACCCACACTGCATGCTCATGCATTTCTGACATCTGTGGGGGAAGAATAATGTTTAGAGTGTGTGTCGCTCTTGCCATGCAAGAGATCTGTGGGAGGAAGCTAGATATATGCCCCTAAGAACAAAGGAAAATGTCAGGCAGAGAAAGAAATACTAAATAAAAGAGTGGGGACCAGCTGAAACATTGGTGCTTTCAGTTGCTTTTCCCAGAGTCAAGTGCATTAGCTAGGATGAATGCTTTCACTAGTTTTGTTGGTAAAGAAAAAACCATCTGGTTAAATAATCAGCAGTATTAAACAGCCTGGGACTTTTTCAAGAGTTCATCTTCAATACAGCAATTCCTAACTTATTCCCATCTCATAGGTTCCATTCTGTTTTTCCTGTTCTGTACACACACACACACACACACACACACCACACACACTCATGCATACATCAATCCTTAAATATACATAAGTAAACAGATTTGCATAGTTGTACTTTTCTGCTTTTATTGATTGAATTATCTCTTTCTTACCAAAATATGTTGAAGACTTTACCCCCAGTTCTTGTGAATACTATGTTTAGAGAAAGTCTTCCTTTGAGATCTTACCAGTTATAACATTGGTTTCATCCCACAGTTGGGTGAGTCTCATTCCTAGCTAAATGACATCTTAAAAAAGATAAGTGATACATCTGTAAGTCAAGGAATGACATAGGTTGCTGGCAGTCCCCTCCCCGCCAATAGGTAAGAGAGAGGCAATGGGCAATGCCTCTCTGAGTTCACAGAAGGAATCAAATGCTGAACCCACACTGTGGGTTGGAAATCTATTCGACAATGCACTACTCTTTTTAAGTTCTACCCCCTGTGAGGTATATTTGTAACAGCAATCCTAGGAAACAAAGACATGCATATGTATGTGCCTGTGAGTATTTTTTTAACCACTCTGAGTTTTGGTTTCCTTATCTCTAAAATAGAGATTTTTTTAAGTACATACCTCAAAAAACAAGCTCAACGCAAAGCCAGATCTATCAATATTTATTTAGGAATTATAAATTCAGAGTTATTCCTAAAAGCACTCCAATTTTTGAAAGAAAATACTTTGTGTAACTAAAGAATTACAATCATAGTCATGGTATCATGTTGCTTAAGCAATGCCAACCTAGGCTAGCATGGCAAATCATCTTCATTTTGTGTGCCAAGCCTAATCTATCCAGAGTCCTCTGCAGGGCATTGTGTTCACAATGTTTGTGAAACCATATCTGAGGAAAATGTGACGTGGTCAATTGGCGGAAGCTGCCACAGGAATAGGAGGAGCGGTGTCAGCATCAAGTCACCCATTTGCCAGGCCTGACTGTCTGATCTAAATATTTTATATATGACAAAACTGAGGACTAGAGAGGCTCAAAATGCTGGGTCAAGGAATCACAAGACACACACACACACACACACACACACACGTACTCCAACTGTCATTCTGCCATCTTTTCCATCTCCACATTCCTCTGGGCTCTGAACACACACACACTGGGTTCTTCCCTTTAAAAACATTACTAAAGCTGTTGGCCCCCTCCCCAGTGAAATTCAGTACCAGAATCTGTATCTCTACCTCATGGCCTCCAAAGAGCCCCAATTGTCCTTTCAAAGTATTGTGTCCATTTCTACTTGAGCCCGAATTAGTCTCACAATCAGGATACTTGGATGACAAGCAGATACACTCTCTCTAAGACAATTTTGCTTAAAAGGAACACAGGGTTGTTATGATTATAAGAGTTCTATATTCAGATTTTCCAGGAAACTCAATTTCAGTTGCTTTGTCAGAATGTGTACCAGTTTCCATATCCAAATTGGGTTTGGAAAATATGCTTACAATTTCTAGGTGGATTTCATGCTAACACAATGTTAATATCTGAACACCTTCTAATGCATGAGCATTGCTAAATTAATCGTGTCAGGGAGAATTTGAATATTAGAAAGAGTGGAGAGGAAGCCATATGAGATACACAGATATTAATGGGATATAAAGGTGGGAGGCAGTTGGGGAAAAAAATCAAACCACTCTTCTATTTTTATGTCCCTTATGCTGCCTACTCTTGTTTTTGGTACAAAGGCATTTAAAGCATGGCCAAGGAGTTAAACTCAATTCGGTTGGAGGATAATTAATTATTTTCCATTTTAAATAAATAATTAAGACTGGTATTAATTGGAATTTGATAATTTAATGTCCCCTTTTAAGAAATAACTTTTAAGAAATAACTGCAGTAGGCACAGGAGATTATTTTGCCCCCCCTTCGCACTTCACTGTCTTCACATGGCTTCCGGTAAAGCTACACTACACAGCTATTTGTTTTTGGCTCCTATATCACGGCTTATGCTGTCTTGGTGGTTGGATTCTTTTGTTCCTTCTGATATTTTCTCCTAGGAATACCCTAGCGCTCAGTCATTAGTCTTCATAACCACATACATTTATTTGGTAATCTTATTCATTTTCAAGTTTCAAGCACATGATCTTCACCAGAATATCCCAAATGTGTACCTCTAGGGCATTCCTACTCAGTGTATATAAGTGTCTTATCAATACGTTCAGATCTGAATTTCTGCTTTCCTCCCTTTATGGAACTTTTTGCTATACTTCTTCCAACACAGATTTTTTGTTCTGCTGGTAGTCCATAATACATTAAATGTCCTTTGCCAACAATATAACTTCATAATGAATCAATTTTTCTGTGACCTACCTTGTTCATTGAACAGCATTTGAAAACATAGAAGACAACCAGAAATATTTCAGCTTTTGAATACTTAATAGAGGTTGTTGGTGGCAAATTTACCTAATGCAGTACATTATTTGAGTTATTGACTGCTGCTTCCATGAATATTTGTTATGGATCCTAGTAAAATTAAATTCTTGATGTTGATATTATTTCTGTTTATTATTATGTCACTTATTGGTACGATTGTGAAGATTTCATTTTATTTACATTGAAGTGCAATTTATAATAAAGGCTTTAATTCATTGATATTCATCAGCAAACCATAAAGTCCTCTTAGCTTTTTGCCAATACGGATGCCACAATCTTCATCATTTTCTGCAATCTGGGTGATGGCAAATGGTCCTTTCTGCCCTTAGACCTCAAATAGCATACAATTGGTTGTTTCTGCCACACAAATATATGCACAAATAGGGACATTTTGTGCAACTACAAGGACATTGGCAGACCACTGACAAAATTCCTCCTTTTTATCTGGTTATGATACCTTACCACTGCACCTCATGTATAGCCAGCATGTTTGTTAGTGGAGGCATATGTGCTGTTAGCATGCAGAAAATGTTTCAAGGGAATTTGAATGACTTAGAAATATATTTCTGAAAAGCAGCTTATCCAAACCCTACACGTTACAATAGTTTGGTCCACAGGTGATCAGGGATGGAGTCAGGATCCATGCATTCAGACTTATTCACTGGCAGTCATTGATAACAGCAACTCTTCTGCCACTGGGGCATAAGCACCCGCCATTTCTCTCTCAGATCACTTGTACAATATAAGCTTGCATCAACTGCTTAGGTCTTAGAGGGTAGTTGTAACATGTGTCAATCTGTGTCACTACTCTACCTACCTCAACCCTCTCCCCTACCTATTGAAAAAGCCTCGCTATAAGCCAGGTGAACCCTGGTGACACCAGGGCTATGTGTCGGACTGTGAGCACCATGTTCAGCAGTTGGAGACTACCAGGCACTCCTAAGGAGAAAGATGGGACTTTCTATCCCCATGAACAGCCCCATCTTGGAAACTCACAGGGGTGCTTCTACCCGACCCTACAGGGATGCTGTGATGCACTGGCAGAGAATGAGCCACTGTAGAAAAGGAAACCTCGTATTCTTCTATTCTGCCTCACAACCTCCTCACCTTCCTCCAAACCTCCCTGTGTGATGCTGTTTCTGACGTTAGTTTAAATGTTAGAGTTGTCTACTTTTATCTTTATTCTGTTTTCTCCTTGCTCAGATAAGTTGATCACTGTATTTTATACTGTCAACGGGTCCCTACCTCTCCAGCACTCAAGATTCCAAGTTCTCCTACCCAAGTGTAGATTTTCTTTTTCTTACCATGTTTTGCCTTCTAGCTGATGATGCTCTTGGGTAAGCACTGTATTGCTGACTACTAAGCTGGTGGCTCAAAGTCACCAGTCATTCTATATGAGAAATATGGGACTACATGCTCCCACAAAGATTTGTCAGCTAGTAAACCATGCACAAGGTCAACGTGATTCAGAATCAACTCAATGACTGGGTTTTAGAATGTACTATATAATTCCCTAGTATCATTTATGTTTATTGTTAGTAGTTCCCTTCCTTATGGGGCAATGAGTTTCAGTATGTAGCTTTTGGGGTCTGTTCCTTGGTTTATGGAACAAAACAGAACAAAGAAACAAATTTCACAGGGTATTTCTTGAATTGATTGACATTTTCTGTGTCAGCTGTATCAACATTAGTGTTTGCCATTTTTGTTCAGCCTGGCCTGGTAATTGACAAGTCTTGGGTTGATTGATATTCTCTTGAGGAATCAGAATTGGTTGAGCTGCAATTAGCATAGAATTGCTTAGACTCCAATTATGCTAAGTATCTTCCTTAAAATTGACCGCAAAAATAGCCTATATCAATGGTTGTCCCACAGAGAATTTTGGGATCTTCTAACCAATAAAAACTAGGGAGGGAAATTGTCCTTTGGAAATGGACCATGAGCTGAGAACTTTCCAGAAATTATTTCGGAACTGTAATGCTGGCACAGTCATATGAAGAACTAGAGCACTGAGGGAAGACCACACCCAGTTGGAGAGCTGGACCTGGTAGAATGCAGTTAGTCAGAAACAACTATGAGAAATCCCAGAATTAATAAGGAAAGCTGAGCTGGCCCACACAATAGCGACAGCCAGGAGAAGTTTGCAAAGAAGAAACAGGGGTATCCCACTTGCATGGAATATTCTGAGAAAAAAAAAGTAATGATGGAATTGACTTTGAGGAGCAGAAAGCAGTTCAGCTTACTGACTGAGGTCAGGGTTAAGGTTTCAGTTTTGGGAGAGGTGCAACTATTGACTTTCAGCAAGGGTAAATCAGTTCCCTTTGGAGCATATGCATATTCTTTTTGGAAACATTGAAGCTCTATGCTAGAGCCCCCAGAAGAGTGACACCTTGCATTTCTTAAGGTACATCTTTCCTCATTTACATTCTTCTGTGTTATTAATGTCATTCAGGTAAAGTGTTTCTGTGAGCTTAGGGGGCATAGCAATCACTTATCCAACTTAAAGATTGCCCAGGGAAAGTAGCTGACATAAGAAGTAAATAAGAAGTTAGAAACTAGAGGCATGTTTGACCTCTACCTCAGAGGAAGGGTGTTGATTTTGATTCTTATCAGAAAGGTTATACTCAAAGTTAACCTTGAAGTTAATTATAAAGTTATGTCCAGGAACTTTATCCTCACACTCTCCTAACAGAATATAAGATCCTCTAGACAAGAACTTTTTATCAATTTTGTTGACTGATGTCTTCAAATGCCTGTGTCTGAAAATGCCAAAGTCATTGCTGTTGAGTTGGTTCCAACTCCAGCAACTGTCTAGGACAGAGTAGGGTTTTTGAGAGGGTAAATCTACACTGGAAGAAGAAGCTTCTTGTTCCCCACACAATGTCTGGTGGGGACGTGGGGTTAAAACTGTTAACCTTGCAGTTAGTGGCCGCTTACTTAACTTCAATGCACAACCAGGACTCCTGGCTGGAAATGAGTTCCATACATGTCTATTGTTCATAAACAAATAGTTTGGCAGCAATCCTTCCTGCTTTTAAGGACAAAGTGAATCAATGAGATTACATTTTGTTGTTGAGTGCTAGGAGAGGTATACTTTGGATATTATTTGTAGCATGAGTATTGTACTCATTCAACAACAGCAATAGTAAACATATACCTCCATTGATCCCATCAGTAGGTATTCAAGGAATGACAGCCGAGCACAAGATGTACTTATTGCCATTTAAGAAGCTTATGTTCTCATGATTGTGATGACAAGAACACTTCAAAGTAGATCGATGGAGAGGAGATCAAAACCGAAGTAAAACAGTGATCAGCATTAGAATAAGAAATACTATGCTATACTTATGGAGTTTCAGTTAGGAGCTAATTCTTAATGAAAGAATCTGATGTTCTGAGGCTAAATATAAGTAGAAAATCAAAGCATGAGTGAAGATTTTAATTTAGCTAACTGTGAGAATGTATGATAGATAGGAGTGCATGCTTCCATGACTAAGATTTTATACATTGTCCACTGCCATTGAGTTATCTCTGACCCAAAATGCTTTGGAAATCTCAGGGCACCATTCTTCTCCCATGGAATTGCTGGTGACTTGAACTACCTCCATTCTGGTTAGCAGCCCCCTGTTTATCTGAGAGAGCTATCAGGCCTCCCCATGACTTGAATACTACTAATAAAATTAATTAACTTCAGATAGTATATGCAGAGTACCAAGCAGTTAACAAGGCACTGTGAAAGTTTTTTTTTTTTTGTATGTGCTAGTACATTTTAGTCTTACACAAAATCTTCTAAATCGTATTTTTAAAGATATAAGATACTGAGACTCAGAGAGAGAACTACCATGCCCAACAGCAAGTGAGGAGCTAAGACATAATCCATATATGATTAAAAATTCTCATTTTAACTATGTCATCTGACAAGCTGAGTTCATCCCATGACTATCAATGACACAGATGATATTTTCTCTTAGCATGCTGCAAAAGTTATTCTCACCCCCTTAATATAAATTATGCTATATGATCCAAAAAATGAGGAAACATTCAATAAGAAGCCGTACTGTGACTATTTCATACTTCTTTGAGACTGTGAGTGTAAGGCATGTACAGCATGGATATTATTATTTTAAAATGTATTTTCTGTATTAAAAACATTTATTATTAATACACATATATCAGTCCTCAGTTAACTCATGTCAGGCAAAATTATACAATTGCTACCACTGTCAGTTTCCAGCATTCTTTTTTTTTCTGGACTCCTTGACATCTTCTCCCTCTTCCATTCCCATTGTATACCCACCCAGTCCCAACCAAAAAACCTCCAAGATGCTTATCTATTTGCTAACCTTACAGTTTCAACAATCCTGGATTTCATATACCAAAATGCAGAAAAACATGTAACACAACGTCAAGATGATGACATCCAGCGACATGCTTCTCTAAATATACCTTAATATGAAAAAACAACCAAAACAAAACAAAAACACAGAAAATGTTGAAAACCAGATCAAGTCCAGCATGCCTCTGAGGGGTGATCAACTCATAAGGCTTTGACTGTTCAAGTCAGAGTTATGCCTTTGATCTTCTGTCCTCATCTCTCTAGTGCACTGATTAGTAGCCACTGTCCTCCCACCCTCAGTTGTGGTAGAGGGACTTCCCTGAAGTAGAAGACAGCTGTATCAAATCTGTTGAACTGGGGGGGCAGGCTGCTGAACATGGTCTTGCATCCTGTATGTTGTATTAAAGATCTGTGTTATTTTGCCAAACCTGTGGTAGACATTATTTTATTTTGTTCTACTTGGTCATCTTAGTGTATATCTCAGAGATGTTATGCCATTGAGGATAACCCTCTTGAAGTTGTGTTAAATTTTTGGGGGAGGGGTAACTGACACCTAGGATTGATGAAGCTATTAGGAACAGAAAGTAGAATAAGGTTTTTTGGGGGAGAGGTGGGGTTACAAGTGTGGCAGGGGGCTAGAAAGGGGGATGATGTCAGAAAGAGCAAGAAGCAAAAGTGTGTTTGGAAATTAGTTGTGGAAGAAAGCAATTGTACAAAATGTATTAATTACCCATTAATAATTAATTAATTAATAGATAACAAGATCCAGGAATGAATTTTGGGTTTGCACTAAATCCTAGCTTCAAATTAAAAACAATTAGTTCTTACATCGTAGTCCTGTTCAATACTAGCCCTCAGGAAGAACACAGAGATATGGGTGCTATAGCAAAATGAGGTGAAGAAATTAGATGGTGGCTAGCCATCAGATATACTATCTGAGGTCTTAAAGGTTTTTTTCCAAAGAAACAGCCAGCTAGGTGAGGTGTCAATTAAGTCCAGATGTAAGGAACACATCATCCTCAGTCACTGAAGGATTGTAAGTCATATAGTCCAAAGTTCAAGAACGTATTAGTACAGTGGTTCTCAATCTGTGCGTCCTGAACTTTTTTGGGGTTTGATTTGAAAGACCCTTTCACAGGAGTTGCCTAACAAACCCTGCATATCATATATTTACATTATGATTGAAAACAGTAGCAAAACTAGTTATGAAAATAACTAGCAATGAAAATAATTTTATGAAAAAAAATAATTTTAAGGTTCGGGGTCACCACAACATAAAGGGTCCTGGCATTAGGAAAGTCAGGAATCACTGGATTCATATCAAAGCCTAAATGATGAAAGTCTGGTTTGCAGAAGACTATGGATGACGGTGGGTGCCCAGCATTCATTCATGGGAACTTTATAGTAGCAAACCTCCATTGAAAATCCTCTATAACATTATTTTTAAAAGATTTTGTTTTCCAAATGTTATGAGCATTGTATGTCAGGTATTGTTCTCAGCATGTTTCAAATATTAACTTGATTGCCATACTACTAATATTTGCATTATAGATAGAGAAAATGATGCACAGAGAGTTAGTATCTTGCTCAAGGTTATACAAGTAGGGGCAAAGTCAAGATTTCAACATAGACTCTTGAGCCTGCACTGTTAACGGATGTTTCATGGTACCTATGCTGGCTGTTATGTTTCAGGTGGGATGAACTAGTTTTTGCCATAGCAAATGGAATTTATTTTCAATGTATACCCCAATCAAGAAGACACTTTATCTATCAAAACAAATTGAATGCATTTTATCTTCAGCAGGTCAGGGTAGATCTTGGAGATAGATATAAGGAGCTAGGGAAACCCATTCATAGTAAGTGAAATAAATCATATTAAATAGTTCATTTGAGGAAACACAGCTACTTAGTAAAATAATTGAAAAAGTGTGGCTTCTTAGGGAATTCTGGCCAGATCATCAGTTGACACTGACATTTTTTTTGCTGGCATTTCACTCTAAATTAGCATGGCACAGAAAATTGCAGATAGCCCTGGACCTAGTAGATCTTGGAACTGCATGAGAAACCCCTGAGGCACACCCATCATTAGTATTATTTCCTTTGTGGGAATGCGCTTAAAGTGTATGTCTCAGTCACCACTCCTCAACACGCCTGCACGTCTGACCGAGTTCCCACTGGATAGGGAAGTCTTCTATGGTGTTTTAACCTGTGTTTGAAAATCACTTGAGGCTTGGGTTGTTCACCACAAGGTCAGTGCTAGTCACAAAGTCAAACCCACCAGTCAGGGTGAGGAAGAAAGAGGAGACTGCCCACACTCATGAAGATTTACACCTTGTGGAAGCCCTATGTAACATGGCTAAGAGTCAGAATCAACTTTATGACAGTGGATAGTTGGTCATAAAGTTGATTGTGATTGATAATGAGCTTGTTGTACTGAGGACTAAGCCACGCCTTAGGGTTTCTGAGACTATAAATCTTTACAGCATAAGCACCCTTTCTCCCATGGAGTGGCT
>PVJH01013192.1:0-61160 GCA_004026705.1 Nesogale talazaci
ATGTGGTAAAGAAAGCTGATGATGTCCAGCTATCAAAATATATAGAGTCTGCGGTCTTAAAGGCTTGAAGGTAAACAAGTGGCCTTCTAGCTGCAAAGCAACAAAGCCCATGTGGTAGAAAGTGATTATGTGGTGTCAACAGGAAATCCCAGAAGAATTCTGAGCCTAGACTTCTGACTTGGGCGGGGGGGAGGGGGGGGGAGGGGGGGGCGGCAGCACTTGACACTGCATCTGAACTGGATGCATATTACTTACAAAGAGGCCACTCTGAAAAACTAAAGGCATAACTGAGGGTGAGGGGGACACTACATCGCTCCATCCACAATTGCTGGAATAGCTGTGGACTTATAGGATGTTTGGGTTTTAGTACACAATTACTGAAAACTAAAAGGCATGTGTTAGTCCGGGTAGACTAGAGGAACAAATTTCAAAGACATGCATATGGATATAGGGAAAAGGTTTATATACAAGAGGAATAGGACATTGAGCCCAGTCCAGTTCAAAGTCATAAGTCCTATATTAACCCATATGCCCAAAATCAGTCTATAAAGTCTCCTTCTGACTCACGAAGTCACAGGTCAGTGGGTGCAGAATCCGGGCACTGGCAGAGTCTCCACATAGCTCCTCGCTTCCAGGGCTCCGGGTCCATCAACAGCAGAAGCAACTCATCGCTGGCAGAGGTCTCCATGTGGCCGCCCCAGCTGACTCCGTCGGGCTCCATCAGTGCAAAGCCGTGTGGTCTCTCTGCCGGCTCCTCCAGCTTCTCAGAGGCTGTCACCTTGTCTTGTCCATGACTCATCATCTCTGAGACTAACTCCCAACAACTGGGGAAAAATAGCTTCTCATCTTCATGAGGGAAATATCACGAGATTTCCCAGAAGTCTCAGGAGAAAGCCATGCCCACACGGAGGCCTCATTGGCTACTCAATGGCTATCTCCAGATGAACAGGATGGATTCCACCCCTACATTTCAACCATAAAATTAACGTAAGCACATGACTGCCACAGAGCATATGAGTGGTTAGATAAGTGGGACCCAGGATAGGTAACCCTGAGAGAAATGGGGACTGGAATGATGGTTTTTATCATGTCCTTTTCTTTCTGTAAATATAAAGGTATTTTTCTGCTCTATGTCATTATTCTTGTTAGAATTGTGACTATTTGTATGCTTTGGAAGGGGGTATATCTATACAAGTAATCTAGGACAGGCAACCTTATGGAGATAGTGACTGGACCAATGAATGGCTCCAGACCAGCATGGGAGAGCGAGGGAGTGCAGTGGGGAGCCATCAATGTTCAGAATAGTAAGTGTTCTAAAATTGACAGCCAGGGATGGGTAGTTTTTCTTGATGCATTTGAACATAAAATTTCTGAGAGGAATTACTGAAATGTGAATGATGGGTAAGCATAACTGTGGGGTAGGAGGAAAATAATATGTGTTTGTGTGTGGGTGTGAGTGTGTGTGTGTATGTGTAAAATGAGGAGTCAGATGGACTTTGGGCTCCTACTTAAATCCTGCCTTTGTACAAGGATTGGTTATTCTAATAATCTAGTATTGTATGACACTCACCTTCCTGGTGCAATTGCTGAAGGCAAAATTGATGTATAAGCAAATGTGGTGAAAAAAGCTGATGATGCCCAGCTAACAAAATATATAGCATCTGAGTCTTAAAGACTTGCAATTAAACAAGTAGCCATCTAGTAGGAAAACAACAAAGTCCATGTGGTAGAAGATGATCATGTGATGTCAGCAGGCAAAAATATGCAACAACTCAATGTGAAGGAGCCTGGATACACTAGAGACCCAAAACTCACCTGCAAGATAATTAGACAGTCCCTCTCAGAAGGGCTACATGAAAAGGATGATAAACTCAGGGTGTGGCATAGCAGTGATGAACTACATAATTCTATGCTAGTTTTTTGTGTCTTCCCTTTATTATTAAGACTATTTGTTTTACTCCATTAGTCATGCTAGCTTTGCATATGTTCATTTGTATATGTAAGATTGTTCGGTACAGGATAGTCGAGACTGCAAAAATAGTAACAGGAGTAATTGTTCCCGGGGGGTATGGGAAGAGAGGTAGGAGCTGATAGCATTGATGATTATATAATCTCACTCAACTGAATTGAGCAACAACATTGTTTGTGAATAGATATATTGGATGATGTAAGATATGTCAATAAAATTATTATAAAAAATAAAACTAAAAACCTGAATACATAAGTAAGCAACTAAAATATAAAATAAACAAAAATAAGTCAAAAAAGCATTGTTACCAGAGTTCCAATTCATACGTGTATAGGTTTATTTATTAAGATGTCGTCAATACAATGTCCAATCAAAACAGTGGCTTTCAAGAGGTGCTAGGTATAGGAGGTTATGGTGACTGGTTTGAGGACTTCCCAAGTTTGGTAACCTTGACATATTTTCTCTAGGAAATGGTTAGAGAAACAGAAGAATGTAAAGGATATGCTGAGAAATAATGGTCTCACATTTTGATGGTTTTGTTTAATAAAGGTGCATGATCTTGTAGCCATATTTTATGTCTTAGGACATACATTTATGTCCAAGGGGATTCCTCATCTAAAATATCTGACTATCCAACTTAAGTCATCTGCTTTGGAAAAATCAAAATACTTTGATTAAAGTAATACTTTAATTAAACTTTGTTAGACTTTATTATTTTTTGGCATCACTGCCCTCTGGTGGTCGTGGGAGTTACCCAGCCTTGCTCCTGGAGAGCCACTGCTGGATTTGAACCACCAAGCCCGTGGGTCGCAGTCCCGCACTCAACCACTATGCCAACAGTGCTCAGCCCGTTATACTTTCTTATTACCAAAACAATTTTGGATCAAGTTACGTAAGTATTCACGATCATTGTTTATAATGACTAATTTGAAGTTAAATTATAAAATCAATATACAGTGATATTATGTGTGTTAGGTCAAGTTGACTAGAGAAACAAATCCAAAGACACATGTAAGGAAGAGAGAGCTTGATATCAAAGAGCAATTGTGTCCTGAGAAAACGTCCCAGCCCACTCCAGAACAAATCTAAACCCTGATATTTATCCAAGTGTCTGACACTAGTCTATAAATTCCTCTTCAGACACATGTTGCCACTCATAATGATGCCAAATGCAGAAAGATCGATCTCATTGATCCAGTGGGGGGAATCCAGTCTCCAGAGTTCTGGCTGCCATCAGTGTGGCCCCATGTGGCTTGTCAACAGGAAAGTGTAGCGGAGAGAGTGTCCTGTCTCTAGGGAGGAAGAAAGGAAGTTCCCAGAATCCTCATGAGAAGGTCACATCCACAAAAAGGCATCAGGCTGTGATCTGATTGACCAGCTAATCTCCACCCCTTCACTCCTACTATACTCAAATTGGCTCAAGATTATGTAACTACCACAGAGTTGTCAACTGAACACTTTTATACAACTCTTTAGCCATACATAATTTTTTAAAACAAAGACAATAGTAAGATCGTACTTGAATAACACAAAAATGCATACAATTCAAAACGTGTCAGCCTCATTTAAACATAACACGATAAACAAAAAACAAAAATATTCTATACTTAGCAATTGTAGTTATGGGACCACCTACACCATAATCCTATCAACATATTACCCCACCTATGAAAGCTTGTAAACCAGTCACCCCATGCCTTTTTCCTCCCCATTTGGAATACCCAATTTCTATACAACCCACTTACATCAATCCAATGCTCTGAGGAGACAAGTATATTCTTTGATGTGAAGAACCTTTGCTCCATTTGGAACCTTGTGAGTTCACATCCATAAGTAAAGTCAAACCAGGACAGGCATCCATAAAGTCAGCAGCAGTATGCACTAATTCACAGGCTCAAAAATTATCTCTCCATCTGGTCAGGTTCTAGTCAACTCATCGTGGGCCACTGCCTTGCTTATTCTCCCCAGGGTGCCCGTTGGCCACCTTAACTTTCAACCATGGGTCCATCACAAATTCTCAACAACCTTAGCCCTCTTGAGCTAGCTAATGAACTTCAAGCCAGCCAACCAACCCTCATCTTCTCCTCTAGGCCCTGTTAACCAGGTCCATGTGTGTCAATGGCCATACTCAAAGCATTTCTTTATTATTGCATTCCTCCCACTTCCATGAGATAAATCCAGGTGGTCAACTAGCAAGCATTTCAGGATGCCTCGTGGCTCCCTTTAACCATAGTCCTAGAGAGAAGACTGTGGCTCCAGATTTTTCCAGTTTCAGCCATAAGCCACTAGTTCAAAATTCAAAAAGCCAAAGTTCCTTTTTTATTCAGTATGTCAACAGTCCCCTAAACAAGTCTCTTCAAATACCAATGTCCTGAGTACACCAAAGCACTTGGTGGGGTTTATATTTTCAGAGTCTTCTTTGTAGGAGTGTGCTACACCCATTTAAAGATCCAAGTTAATGCCCAAAGGCATGTAGGCTTACAAACTCTCTATTTTTACTTCCCAATTATCATTTTTATCAATAATATCAATTACAGGCAAAAGAAATCAACATAAACATTATAAAGCCAGATCCTGAAATCAATTCTTAAAACAGTCAAATTAAATCCTTATCTATTTTATCTTAATCCTTATCTACCTTATTCCATTTATACAAAATATGACCTTAGGTCTCTGATTGCATGATGTCACGGCCGGACTTGCTGTCAGTCATTTTGACTAAGTAGCATTGTCTCAGAGAATAAATTCAAGAGGTAATTTCGCCCCTGAGCTCAAAATTAATTTTTATCACATTCATTTTTACCATTTCAGGCAGGATTAACCAAAGACAAATTCTAGGAATCAAAACTTTAACTTCTCATATTCTTTCCAGAAAACATATCAGCAACCTGCATGGCCATATCTGACCTCTGGCTAGCCAAAGAAGAAAAACTAATGAGGCAAAGGTCTGGCAAGCATACACTCCCCATTTTTATGATTTGTTTCTATAGTACCCCACTCCCAAGGTACTGTAATGTATTAGGTCAGGTTGACTAGAGAAATATATCCAGAGACACTCATCTCTATGTGTGTTAGTCTGGGTAGACTAGAGGAACAAATTTCAAAGACACGCATATGGATATAAGGAATGGGTTTATATTCAAGAGGAACAGGACATTGAAAAAATATTCCAGCCCAGTCCAGCTCAAAGTCACAAGTCTGATATTAACCCATATGCCTGAAATCAGTCCATAAAGTCTCCTTCCGACTCATGAAGTCACAGGTCAGTGGGTGCAGAGTCCTGGCACGGACAGGGGTCTCCCCATGGCTCCTCACTTCCAGGGCTCAGGGTCCATCAACAGCATCCCATGGTAGCAGAAGCAACTCGTCGCTGGCAGAGGTCTCCATGTGGCTGCCCCAGCCTCAGAGGTCCAGATCCATCAAGGCAAAGGCCTGTGGTCTCTCCGCAGACTCCTCCAGCCTCCCGGATGGCGCCATCCTGTGGTGTCTGTGATTAATCGTCTCTGAGACTTACTCCCAACAACTGGGAAAGATAGCTTCTCATCTTCACTAGGGAAATATCGTGAGATTTCCCAGAAGTCTCAGGAGAAAGCCATGCCCACATAGAGGCCTCATTGGCTACTCAATGGCTATCTCTAGATTAACAGGCTAGACTCCACCCCTACAATTCAATCATAAAATTAACATAAGCACATGACTGCCATTCTATGTAAGAGAGTTTTTTTATCAAATTGTATACTGAGAAAACAACCCATCCCATTCAAAATCAAATCCATAAGTCAGATATTAGCTCATATGTCCAATACTAGTTGATAAATTCCTCTTCAGACTCACATTGCCACACTCAATGATAACAAATGCAGGAAGATCACGGGCCAATAGGTGCAAAGTCTTGTGGATCCAATGGAGGTGAACACATTTCCAGGATTCTGGTTGCCATCAGTATAGCTCCATGTGGCTTGTCAACAGGAAATTATGGCATATAAAATGTGTCTTGCCTCTTGGGAGGAAGAGAGGAAGTTCCCAGAATCCTCATGAGAAGACTCTGTCCATAAGAAGGCATCCACCCCTTCACTCTGTATACTCTAATTGACATGAAATTATGTAATTATCACAGTATGTAAAATGTTTGAACCATCATAAGGCTGAGATTCAGGAAAAGAGTAAATTTTGACTAATGAAAAAGAAATCCGGGGCTGAGCCCCGGTGGCGTAGTGATTGTGCACGGGACTGCGGCCCACTGGGTTGGAGGTTCAAATCCAGCAGCAAGGCTGAGCCTCCTACTCCCACCACCAGAGGGCAGTGATGCCCCCCCCCAAAAAAAGAAAAAGAAATCCATAAGAGGACTTTAATTGTATGGTTTTATTTCTTATATTTTGTGATGATCACACAAGTCTTCATTGTCAAACTCTCTATACAGTGTACTCAACCACATCCATGTTCAATATAGTCAGATTTCAACTCAAAATGTTGAGAAAATTTTGCATCAGATCTCAAACAAACCATCAGAATCCAATGATGCTCATGATTTTTGTAAACAAAAGTAGTTCGTGTTTCAGTCAAGCTATAACTTTCTTAGTCATTGTGGTTTTTTGTACTTTTTTAGATAAAAGACAGGTGTCCTAAGAAAGAGCTTTTTGAAAAGAATCATGATAAGGAACTGGTTAACCATGTATCAATTTCATTGATGATAATTTAATAAACACTTTTAGAAAACAGTTAAGGAAATGCCAACAGCAGACCACATTAACCAGATTTTTTAAGAGAAAGTCAGCCAGGTTCTAGTGAAAAAAAGACAAAGAGCAGTTAAAAAAATTAAAAATTAAAAAAAAAACCCTCCTGACAAGCAGCTACCAGTTGATTTTACGGAAGTGAATTCCCCTTCTAAGCAATGTCTCTCTCTCTCCACACCTTCTCTCCCCATCTGTGTCCACAGATCAAGATCCTCCTCAGTCTCAAGGTATGGGTCACACTGTCATTGTTAAAACATTTTTCATATTGTGTTTCTTATTTGAATTATAATACTTAACTCTGAACTTATTTACTTTGACATGTTTGCGGAATTTTTGTATAAAAAGGCAAGGTTAGGGTAAAACTTAGATGGTGGAGAATGGACTAGTCCCTTTTCAGTTACTACTTATGGAAAAAATTGATTGGGAATTCAACTGTATCTGCCTCTCCACACTCCTTCTACAACAGATTGGAGCTGAGGTCGGGGGTTCTACTCTATTGTTGTATATACAGTTGAAAAGTTTCTAAGTGCTTTAGACAAGTGTAAACATTGATGTTATATTAGTAATGCTTTAAAATTTAATCGATGGCATTTGTGATATAATGAAGTTGGAGTTTATCCAACAGATGATATAACATTCCTGTAATGAAGCGAAATTTCTTGCTAGGGAGTGACACACAAGCACTGTGAAGGTACAGCAGTTCGGATGACTCCAAAATTTAGCACTGGCAGATTATCTCACCCCTGCCTGCTAACCACAGGTCAACAGTTGGGATATGAAGATTAGTCTTTCTACCCCAGTCTCAGAAACTTACAGGGGCAGTTTTACCCTACCCTATAATGTTACTATAAGTCAGAATTGACAGGAGAGCAGTGAATGTGCTTTTTGTATGACCTTAAATTTCCCCGTGTGTACAATGGGCAGAATGCTAGCGACATTTATCAAGCTCCTGTGGTTTTGTGAAGGACCAATGAGAATGGAAAAATGCTTTTCTAAAAAAAGTACTATTCCCCTAACCAGCCCAGGATGGGGAAGTTTTGGCCTCAGAAGACTTGCCTAGGTCTACCCTTAAAGATTTACGTGTCACTGGGAAGTTGGGTGGCTAGAGCTACATGGTGGAAAAGCGCTAGGGCCAATGCTGCAAACTTTTCTATCTGCAACTGTGTGGCATCCCAAGAATGGTGCTTCCCTTACTTCTGTGGTCCCACCTGTGACAGTGATGACTTGATCTGCCACTGATTATGGTTTTGTGTTGATTTGTATTGTCTGTAATTAGCCATACAGCCATATCTCCTTTGGACACCGTTATGACTTCATGCTAATGGTCACCTTCATCTGAATGATTTATCTCCATGATATCTTTGTCCAATAAGACCCTTTATTAACGCTGATCTAAAAAATAATTTTTCTTTTGGCATCACTCCCTCTGGTGGTCGTGGGCACTACCCAGTGCTGCTCCTGAGAGCCACCGCTGGGTTTGAACCATCAAGCTCGCGGGCCGCAGTCCCACACTCAACCACTTACGCCACTGGGTCTTAACCCTAAAAAATAAAATGCTACTAAAAAACTGGTCATTTTACATAAAGACAAAGAAATGCACTACACTAAAAGAGAACGGGTACAAACGGACTACAGAGATGGAGAGGGATGATGATGGTCAAGTTCAAGTTTTATTTACCTTAACATCACCCACCAAATGGCATAGTTGCCTACTACAAAACTACCCTCTTTCCTATCTGTAGCAACGACTCCTTTACAATAGCATAGTATATCCTTAATGGAAGGCTTAATAGAGTCTTATAAGAACCAAACTTCCTCCATGTTTGCCCCGGAGCTGATCCTATAAAGATTTCTCCCAATGATAACACTGTAAAAATTTCTGCACAAACTGGAAAAAAATGTGCCTTTTTCAGAAACCAACAAACCAAGAGCAATTACCACCGCAAAGAAATAAGTGAACCACAAATGATGACAACCGAAAAGGACAACTTGGAGTTTTTATGATGCTGATTGATCAGGAAAACCTCAGCCTGTATTTTCCACCCCAGAGGGGCCAAACCCATTCCTCATTTCTGTACAATAGATAAGGAAAAGGGACACTACTCCCCGAGATTGGGGCTGGTGCATGTTTTCACCTCAGCCCAATAGCATGCAGATGCTAAATAAATCTCTCTCTAATAATGCTTGGCCTCATGCTTGTTAAGTTACCTCGATGGACCTCACACTTAGTATTCTGAAGACAGTCAGAGGTGACTAATGGAAGTAATCCTCCATCTTCCAATTTAATTCTTCTCAAGTCCAGAATACACTCATGGCAAGTCGTCAGTTCTGTACTCAAGATGTAAGACCTCCCTGGAAAATTACCACAAGTAACAAGCACTCAGGAAAAGCAAGCTGTGCCTGTTCCCGTCACTCTGCAGGAACAACAGGAGCCATTAGAGGGAAACTGTGTCAATTGTCATGGTCAGAACCTTCTGAGAACTCTAAATCTGTGGAATGGGATGTGTGTCTCATACATCTTCTGAATTTACTCATTACTCAATTGCTTATCTTCGCAAAGCAAATAAAGAATTGGGGAATTGGGAAGTGTGTGCAATATTATTATTTAAGATAAATTACTTGTAGCAGTGATAAACTCAAAATATTATTTTGAAGCAACCTGTTCATTCTGACCACTCAAAGACTTTATCCACGAAGGTGAAATGAGAGGAGAGAGAGATACATTTACCTAACTTTATGTACTTTGGGCAGAATGAATTCGAATTAAAGGACTAATTAACAAGAGCTTTCAAACAGAGAAACATATGGTAGATTTTTTAAAAACACTGCTGCTTTAAGAAGTTATTGACCTGTAGCAGCGTAGAAATAACTAAACCCGAATCAAGGCTGAACATTTTGGTAGGAAGTAAAAGGAAATAGAGGAAAGAACCAGGAAGCAAATGACATGTATAGAGGCCTAAATACAGGCATATACATATGTAAATATAGCTATATGTTATGAATTAAGCTTGCAGATGGACATTGGGCCTCGACTCAAGTACTCTCTTAACACAAGAACACTTTGTTCTAACAATCCGGCTGGCATTTGTGTTGCTCACCTTCCAGATATGATCACTGAAGATTAAATGAGTGTATAAGTAAATGTGGTGAAGAAAGCTGATGGTGTCTGGTTATCAAAAGATATAATGTTTGGGGACTTAAGGACTTGAAAATAAACAAACAGCCATCAAGCTCAGAAGCAACAAAGCCCACATGGAAGAGGCACACCAGCCTGTGTGAGCATGAAATGTCAATGGAATAAGGTATCAGACATCTAAGATCCAGAATAAAACCATAACCAAGGTGAATAGGGGGTTGGTGTGGAGGGACATGGGGTGAAGACCCATGTCTGCAAATCTGTAAACAATTGAACATCCTCTCACAGAGGGGTCACAGAGAAGAGATGAGTCGATCAGAGCGCAGTATAGCACCAACAAAACACAACGTTCCTCTAGTTCTTTGGTGTTTCCTGCACCGCCCAATCATGACCTCAATTCTACCTTACAAATCAGATTAGACCAGAACATTCACTCTGCTACAGATAAGAGGCTGCAACACAGGAATCCAGGATAGGCAAATACCTCAGGACCAAGAAGGATCCTAGAGATACCAGGAGGATTAAAGGAGGGCAGGGGAGAAAGTGGGAACTGATCACAAGGAAGAACTTAGAACCCCCTTCCAGGGGGACGGATAACAGAAAAGTAGGTGAGAGACAATGAGGACAATGCAAGATATGGAAACAATAATCTATAACTTATCAAGGGTTTGTGAGGGAGGGTGGGCGGGAGAAGGGGAAAGAAGTGGGAAGCAGATATCGGGCTCAAGTGGCAACCTAAGGCTTTGAAACTGATGATGGTCACATATGTGCAAATGTGCTTGACACACTGGAGGAATGTATGGATTATGATGAGATGTAAGAGTCCTCAATAAAAGTATTTTTAAAAATCCACCCTTCTTTAATATTACCTTATGTCTTCCTAACTGATAACTTCGTAGACTCAATTTCCAAGTAGAGTCATATTCACGATTACGGGATGAGGACTTCAACGTATTTCCTTTGAAGAAACAATTCTATTGATGCTAAGATGTTTCTCTCAAGAAAGATGGAGATATGTTTATCTGATGAAGATTGAGTGTGAACAGAATAAGCAATTTAAAAAAGCATCTCAAAAAAAATGTTAAAAGAAGTTGTTGGTCTACAGTTATAATACACAATATAATACCATGTACCAGTAGCTATAATACTAGAGCATAGCATTATATTGTGTCCTTTGCCTTGTGAATGATAAATAGAACTGAACATTCTGAGGCTACATAGCGTACAGCAATGATTGAATCTGTTTCCAGCAAAATGTGTCTCTCCTTCCAGAGTAATCAGTGTGCTCTTCACCAGACAGCGTCCTACATCAAACATGAATCTGTGTGTTAGTCCGGGTAGACTAGAGGAACAAATTCATAAACACTCAGATGTGGATAAGAAAGGATTTTATATACTAGAGCAACAGTACATTCAGAAAAAACCCCAACCCGGTCCAGTCAAAGGTCATAAGTCCAAAACTAGCCCATATGTCTGATGTCAAGCTATAAAGTCCTCTTGACACTCCAGAAACACATGCAATGATGCCGAATGCAGAAGGATCACAAGCCAGTGAGTAGAAAGCCTTTGGATCCAGTGGGGTTTTAGCATTTCAGCATTTGCCTGGGGTCTCCAAGTGACTCCTCCAGTTCCCAGGGCATGGGGTTTATCAACAATGTGCCATGTCTCCTGTCAGAAGAAAGTCTCCAAGTTAGTGGGTGAGTGAGTGTCTCTTGCTTCCAAGAAGGAAGTACCATATTTCGCAGAATTCTCAGAGGAGAGGGCCATGCCCCTACAGAGGTCTCCTTGACTGTCTCCAGATTGACAGACTAGACTCCACCCCTTCACTCTGAATCCTCAAACTGACACCAGATTAGGTGACTGCCACACTCCGGATGGTAGTGTATCTGGTCATCATTTTATAAGTCTGGTATAGAAAGCTTTCAACATATTTGCTGAATGATGACTACATGAAGGAAACTACATCAGTGAGTGGCAATCCCTTTCAGCTGTAACTTGAAAAAACATATTTGATACGAACTTCCATGTAATCTTATCTAAAGACCTGTTTCCAGTATTATATTTAGTCATGTTTGGCCAAGTTGATTGAAATGCTATTTATTCTCCAATGAGACTTAAGGAACCAATTGTGTGCTTATTAATTCAGTTAACTGTCAAGTTTTGGAGTCACATATTGCTACTTCAGTTGACTAGCTCAAATAAAATGCATCTTTTAATTATTACTTTATTATTTTAAGTTATTGTCCATTTAACATCCCTTTTTGTGTTTTGTATATAAGAATACATTGTTACCTATTTTCCTATTGTTATATCTGGTTGTTTGTTAATATTCTATTATGTATACCTGACACTGTCTATGGAATCTGACTACTCAGTGATGTTTGGGATGCATTTATTTCACTTTAATAACAAATCTAAGAACTTATTTTATATGTGTGATATGTCCAACTTTGAAGAAGGTACAGTCTGTCCACTTCAGAGGAATTAGCCACAGAAACCCTTATGGATAGCATCAAAAGCATCTGGATAGATGATCCATCAAGACTAGTAATAGAAGTGGTAATACCAGGAGGGTGGAGGGATGGAGGAATAGAAAGGGAGAAGCAACTTCAGGGATCTACACGTAGCCTCCTCTCTGGGGCACGGACAACAGGGAAGTGAGTGTTGGGACACATTGTACAATGTACAGGATGAAAAAATAATTTGTAAATTACTAAGGATTCAAGGGGAAGGGGGGAGGAAGGGTAATATAGGGAGCTGATAATGGGGGCCTGGAGGGAGGGAGAATGTTTTGAGAGTGATGATGGCAATGGGTGTGTAAAAGTGGCCTGCACACAACTGATGTTAGGGATTGTGATGGGAGTTATAGGGGCCCCCCAATAAAATGATTCATTAAAAAAGGGGGGGAGGGAAAAGGTGAATTTTTTTTAAGAGGGGCTTGTATCAAAGGCTCAAGTGGAAAATGTTGGGAAATGTATGTGGAAACATGTGTACAAATGTGCTTGATACAAATGATGTACTGAATGTTGTAGTAGCTGTAAATGCCCCCAATAAAATTTTTTTAAAAATCATCTGACTGTGCATGTCATAACAAACTATGGATAGCCTTGAGAAGAATGGAAATTTTAACACTTAATTGTGTTCACATGGAACCTGTACGTGATTCAAGAGGGGGGTGTATATACAAAACACAGGTATATTGGATGGTATAAATTCAGGATGTCAGGGTTTTATCCTCTCCCCACACTTTGAGGTCTTGGGTGAATCAAGCCATGATATTTTCATGGTATTGCCTTATCTTCATGTGAAAGTTTGACAACGAATGAGGAAAACCAAGGAAGAACTAGTGTTTTTGAGCTATGGTGCTGGTGAAGAGTATTAAAAGTATCATGGAATGCCAAAAGAGCAAACAAGTGTTCCTGGAAGAAGTTCAGCCAGAATGTGCCTTGGAAGCAAGGAAAGCGAGACTTTAATCTCAGATACTTTGAGCACGCTGTCTGGAGAGAAAGCTGCTCATGCTTGGTAAGGCAGAGAGTCAGTGAAAAAGGAAGCCCTCCACAAGAGGGATGGACACCGTGGCTGCAACAATGGGTTCAGAAGGAGGAATGAGTGGGAGAATGGCACAGGATCATCCAGTGTTTCATTCTGCTCTCCGCAGAGTTGTCATGGGGCAGGACTGACTTGATGGCTCTTCATATCAATGACACCATACATATTGGGAGCTATTGTGGATTTGCAATAATTTTCAACACAAGCTTGCAAAATATCAGAGGGCAGTGATGCCCCCCCAAAAAAAATAAAAAATAAATACCTTCATAAGAAAAGCCCAAATCCAAATACCAAACCCTTTGCTTGGGCATTATCATTCCTGGATGATTTGAAAGTGTGTGACAGGTGTGCATTTAATTTTTTAGGAATCCACTTAAGTTTATACTCCTATAATGCAAGTCTACTGTGGACCAAAAACATGAAATTCTTCCAGTATGTAAATTATGAAAAAACTCAGCAGTGAATTGGTGTTCCTTTGTGGTCTCCTACCATAGGCGGGCATCCCTGAACTTAAAAATTCCATTCAGAATGTGTCCATTACTGTACCTCAGATAACAACAGATTGGCTGATGATACAGAATCCCAACAAAAATATTTTTAAATGTCTTACTGAAGTTATATTGAATAATATAATTGCCCTTGATTTCTTCTAGCATAAGGAGGAGTCTATATAAAAGCTAATGCTGTTTATTTTACTTAGATAAATAAATATATCGGGAAAAGTAGACAAGTTGTATGCTGCAACCACTCCCTATGCCCAATCCCCATTTTCTTGATATATTTAATTGGCTACCTACTGGAATTGATTCTTCCCTATGTGCAATTTTATACATTTGATTAATTCTCTAAATCATGATAATGATTATCATAGGATTAAGCAAACCTTTGGAAGATGTTTATCAAAAGTTTTTACTCACAATGCAACATCATTTATTATGCAAAAGCTCATAAAACTTGAGGAACCAAAGTTATGAAAACTTATTAGCCATAAACAAACACTTTGGGGGAATGATTCACTGACCCTAAAGGATCAGAAGCGTCATCATAAGGGAAATTAAGATCATATGTCAGAATATAGTTCACAAAGAAAATGTCCTGCTTTCGACTTTAATGAATACAGTGTTAGTCTGGGTAGATTAGGAAAACAAATCTATAGAAACGCTAATGGGCTGAGCCCCGGTGGCATAGTGGTTGAATGCGGGACTGCAGCCCACTGGCTTAGCAGTTCAAATCCAGCAGCAGCTCTCCAGGAGTAAGGCTGGGTCTCCCACTCCCACCAGAGGGCAGTAATGCCCCCCCAAAAAAAGAGAAACGCTTATGTGGGGCTGACCCTAGGCGGTGTAGTGGTTGTGCACAGGACTGTGGCTCACTGGGCTGGTGGTTCAAATCCAGAAGCAGCTTTTCAGGAGCAAGGCTGAGCCTCCTACTCCCACCAGAGGGCAGTGATGCCAAAAAAAAGAAAAGAAATGCATATGTGTATAAGAAAGAGATTTATATAAAAGAGCAATTGAACATTGAAAAAAAATGTCCCAGTCTAGTCCGGATCAAGTCCATAAATCTGATATCCGACAGGAATCTATAAAGTTCTCTTCAGACTCATGAAACACATGCAATGATGCCAAATGTAGAGGTCAATAGGTAGAAAGTCTTTGGATCCAGTGGCATTGTAAACATCTCAGCAAGGCCAGGGGACTCTGCATGGCTTCTCAGCACTCAAGGCTATATCAGAGTGGGTTCATGTGGCTTCTCCTCAGGATGTCTCGCAGGAAGTGAGTCTTGTTAATCAAGTGTTTCTAAGGGAGTGAGACAGTGTCTCCTGCTTCCAAGAAGGATGTACCAGATTTCTCAAGAATTCTCAGAAGAGAAGGCCATGCCCACACAGAGGTCTTATTGACTATCTCCAGATTGACAGGTGAGACTCCACCCCTACACTCTTAATCCTCAAATTGACACCAAATTAGGTGACTGCCACAAGTAGCAAGGAGAGCCTTAAAAATATTTGAGCAATATATATATATATATATATATATATATATATATATATATTTGAGCGACCATTGCATCATCATTTGGTCACCCTGTATGCAGAGCAAAGAAGAATGAAGAAAGTCAAGTATGGAAATAACCCATCGAAGGATCAAATGGACCATACAAACTTTAGCCTCCAGAACCATGAAGTCAGAAAAACTTGATGGCACTCAGCTCCCATTAGCAAGAACTCTGAAAGAGATCACAATAAAAGATCCAGGAGAAAGTGGTAGAAAATTCAGAGCAAAATTCATAATCATAAAAAAGGCCAGACTTCCTGATTTGATAGAGACTGGTGAATTTCTCCAGACCTTAGCTACTTTTCCAACCAAGAACTGAAGTCACCCCTACAGTTCAACTTCAGCCCAACAATTGACAGGCCTACAAGGTGAAAAATCACATCGGGAGAGCAGTCACCCCTTTAAAACAATCAAACATACAAGACCAAAGGAGCAGCCTTTGCCCAGTGACTATGTTCCGAAGGCAGGAAGAGATAAAACAGAACAAACAGAAATGTGAAATAAAGATCATTGATTTTGAAGAAACAAATTCCTTAGAGGACAGTTTGAGTCTTCACCTTGGTCAATGCCTCTCTGTCCAGTAAATCCCTCCTAGTTTGATCCTGCTCTTACATAGGCTTCTCAGAGGTCCAAGCTATGGCACTGTGACAATAGAATAGATGGTGTGATAGGTAGACTTATTGTGCCAACATGGCCAATGAAGACATGTGGGATTAATTGAAAGGCGGAGAGACAAATAGCTCAACAAGTCTCACCTTTCTTGTTTCTTGCTCTTTAATGATCGGACCAGTGTGCGGTTCCTGAGCTTGTTCTCTGCCTCAATTTGCAAGCTACACAAACCTATGGGACACCTAACTCATGGGCTGCTTCACTGTAGTTTGAGGTTCCTTCGAGACCTGCTTTACCACACTACTGGAGTATACATCCCTTGAACTGAGGCCTGTCGGACCCTGACATCTGGCTGGCTATTGGTGACCTGCCTTGCTGTTTGCTGCCTGTGGCCAGATAGCCTAAATTGCTCTATAGAGGCTTACCCAGTCGCCCTCAAGACTGCAAGGACTGCCAGTGTATTAGCTGTCTCATGGAAGTGAGTTGCAATGAGCCATTTGTACTGTTTTATAGATTAATTTCCTGTTTGTTTCTTATGTTATATATAATATAATAAATATAATCATTAGTATCCTGGTTTTGTTTCTCTAGAGAACCCTCTCTAACATAATTGATACCAGAAGTGGTTCTAGAAAAATAAAATCATAAATATGGGCTGCTTAAATTGGCTCTGCAGTCTGATCCGGCTTAACAGCACTGATAATGCTATTTCTACACCTAAAGGCATGGATAAATCTGCCACTTTTACTAATCCCTGGTGTGAAATAGCAAAGCTGTTATCTATAGTATTGCTACCAATATATGAAGTGTTAGTTTAAGGAGAGACTCTGGGTGATCATATGTTTGATATTTTTCAGCAGTTGTGTCAGATGGCAAGTATAGGGAAGCCGGTTGGCTGGTCCTCCTTACAATGCAAAGTGTGATTAAGAGGAAGGATGGTCGAAGGACCTCAGAAGCATGCCTCACGTGCTGACTTACAGACTGAAAAGCTTCCGCCTGTGCTACAAAGGAGAGCCTTCTCTCCTCTAGGAATAGAGCTGACATTGCTGAGAACCAGGTCCAGAGTCTCATTATGCAAGTGGCTGAATTGCAATGTCAGCTGAATTGCAGCTCTAGAGCAGTGTCTGCTACTAAAGTGAGGGCATTCATAGGAAAAAGTTGGAACCCTGAAATATGGGATGGGAACATATGGGCTGATGATCTAGAAGAAGAAAATATTGAGCCCCTAGAAATGATTTAGGCACATCAGTCAACATATCCACCCCTCCCAGCTGAAGGTATTAATGCACTATCAACAAAACAACCCACACCTGAGCGGACTAACCAACATGTTCAAGGTGAAATGCCAGGTGGGGCTGCATCCTGAGGGAGATGCCTTACCAGATAGTGCTGAGAGCACCTGGGAAACACCCTCGCCACTCATTATTTCCTCTAGACCTGTAACTAAAATTAAGGCTCAGAAAGGTGAGGTTGAGGTGATTACCCATGAAGAAGTGAGCTATGCTCACAAAGATCTTCTCAAGTTTTCTAATGTAGACAAGCAGAAGCCTGGAGAATATCCTGGGATGGTTACCAAGGGTGTGGGATACTGGTGCAAGCAATGTAATACTAGGCCAGTCTGAGTTTCTGCATAGGAGACCCCAGGCACAGATTCTTCTTTCAATGTCTCAGTGAGAGAGGTTAAGAGAGGATCTAATTCCTTCTTTGAGCGACAGCCACTTAGTAAACACAGAAAATTTAAGTCTGTGCAGAAGTTACTATTATATTAGAAATCAGCAAATTTCTAAAGAAATCCTTGATCATAGGATGGGGTTAAGAAGAAGTCTTGACAACCTATGCACAAATGTGGTAGATACAACTGATGCATGGATTGTTCTGAGAACTGGAAGCGCCCCAATAAAATGATCTTTTAAAAATAGAAAATAAATAAAAGCATCCGGCTTTAAAAATGATATGAAGCAGTTCTACTGTGTACAGATGATGTTGCCAAGAGTCAGAATAAACGTGATCAACTTGATAATATGTGGGGTGGGGGGAGGAGAAAGGAGCCTTGAAAATCTAAGGGGTTGGCAAGAGAAGAGGTTGCTCCATTTTGTTGCTTACAGCTCATTCTGCAATAACTGTCAATAGTAAACTAGTCGGAATACTTCAGGAAGCATGTGGGTTTCATTTTACCTGTCTGCAATAGCAGATCATGTTTTGTGTTTTCTGATCATGCAGGACTGTTGTATGTGATAGAATTTATCTTTGGCTCTCCTGTGACCCTTCTGTATCTTCCTCTTTTTTTCTGTATGTAAACCTTACTTTGACTTTTTATCACAGTGGACTCATTTGCCCTTTCATAATTGACTTATCTCACACAACTTAATGTCTTCCAGCTTTAGTCAAGTCATCAGATGGTTGTAGTATTCTCCATTTTTCTTTGACGCTGCGTCATGCTCAGTTGTGTGCGTGTACATGGTTTGTTTCTGCATTCCTCTGTTGATTGGCACTTAGGTTTTTCCATCTATACTCCATTGAACAACACTGCAGAAGACCTGGGAGTACAGAGGTCTGTATGTGTCCCAGCTCTTATTCTTTTGGATATATACCTATTAGTGGGATTGTGGGATTAAATGATATTTCTGTTTCCAACTTTTTAAGGAAGAAGCTTGTATTATTTTCCCCAGTGGCTACCCCACTTTACAGTCCCAATAGCAGAGCAGGATAGTTCCAAGATATCCACAACCTCAGCATGTGTGAATATCTGTGCAGAAGTTACTGTTATATTAGAAATCAGCAAATTTCTAAAGAAATCCTTGATCGTAGGATGGGGTTAAGAAGAAGTCTTGACAACCTATGCACAAATGTGGTAGATACAACTGATGCATGGATTGTTCTGAGAACTGGAAGCGCCCCAATAAAATGATCTTTTAAAAATAGAAAATAAATAAAAGGATCCGGCCTGTTTTATTGTGTTTTGTTTTTGTGCTATCAAACTTTGCTGTTGTTTCTGAGTGATGGGACAGCTCCTCGTTTAAAAGGTTATCTCCATAAAGTCTACAGATCACAAGCAGTTCTCCATGTTTGTTGACCACCTGAACATCTTCTTTGATGAAATGTCCTCTGCCAAATTTTCAACTGGGTTATTTGTCTTTCCATTGTTGAGAAGTTGAAATTTTCTATAATTTTTTTGTGGAAGTCCATTTTGTCAGATATGTTGCTGCCCATTTTTTCAAAATTAAAATATTTGGTATTTTGGAGAAGTTTTTGATGGATATAAACATTTACCTGTTAAAAGGACCCAGTTGTCCAGTTTATCTTCTATTTGTGCATTTTGGTTATGTTTGGTAGTACATTCATGCCACAAATTAGGATTCACCTTTGCCCATATTTTTTCTTTGATCTTCATAGATTTAGGTTTTACATTTAGGTTTTAATCCATCTTAAATTCATTTTGTATATGGTGTGAGGTATGGTTATTTATGCCATTTTCATGCAAATGGATATTCACATTTAATAATTTGTTAAAGAGACTATGTCTTCCCCCATTTAAAGTTTCATGCTCCTTTATCAAAGATAACTCTTCCATATAGATTTACTTCTGGGCTCTCAATTCTGTTCCATTGGTCTGTATGTCGGTCATTGTAATAATGTTAGGCTGTTCTGCCTACCAAAGCTGAATAGTAGATTCTGAAACTGAAAGTGTGAGACCTTCTACATTTTTCTTAAGTACTATCTGCTAATCCAGAGTCTCTTTTCTTCCCCTATAAAGTTAGTGATTGGTTTTTCCATCTCCTTAAAGAATGTTTATGGAGTCGGGATTGGGAATGTGTTGGACCTACAGATATCACTGTAGGTAATACTGACATTTTCACAAGGTTACGTCTTCCAATACATTAGCATTGGTGTTTTATTTACGTAGGTCTCTTTTAGATTTCTGTAGTCATGTTTTGTAGTTCTTTCTGTATATCTTCTCTGTTATGTTAGTCATATTCCTATTTCTGGGGATAGATATTGTAAATAGTATCATTTTCTTGATTTCCTTTTCAGGGTTCTTTTTGTTGGTATAAAGGAACAGAACTGGTCTTGCATGTTGACACTGGACCCCATCACTTTGCTGAATTTTTCCCTGAGTTCCAATAGTTCCTTACTGCACTTCTGGGATTTTCTAAATATAGGATCATTTCATCTGCAAATAGGGACAGTTTTACTTATTCTTTACCAATTTGGATTTTTTAAATTTTATATTTCTTGCTTTACTACCCTGGCTAGAACTTGTGATACAATCTGTTAATTAGGAAGAGTGATTGAGAGTATCCTTGTCAGTTACCTGTTGACAGGGGAATTATTTCAATCTTGCTTTATTAAGAATAATATTGGGTACTGATTTTGAATATATGCCATTAATTGCTTTCAATTCCATTCCTACCTTGATCAGGGTTTTATAACGAATGGATATTGGGTCTTTTCAAATACACGTGCTGCTTCAGTTGATACAATCATGCGATTCTTTTTCTTTGTTTGATTTATGTGGTGGAATGCACTTTTCCTAATGTTGAGTCATCCTTGCATTCCTGGTATGAATCTCATTCATCATAATGTCTCTTTATATATGTATATGAATGATGCTGAATTCTATCGCTAGGATTTTGATAAGATTTTTCTCAATATTATTTAAAACTCATTTTATTGGGAGCTCTTGCAACTCTTACTACAATTCATAGATCGATTGCCTTAGGTCTCTTTGTATATCTGTTGCCATCATTCTTTGCCAGACATTTACTTTCTATTGAGTCCTTGGAATCAGCTCCTTTTTTTGTTCCCATTGGTATCAAGGTTATTCTTGCTTCATAGATTACATTTAGAGTATCTTCCCCCATCCCCATGCTCTAGAAGAGTTTGAAAAGCATTGGTGTCCACTCTTCTCTGAATGTTTGGTAGGCATCGGAACCAGGATTTTTGTTGCTTTTAAAAGTTTTTCATGGATTGGTCAACTTCTTTTGTATGTTCAAATTTTCTACTTCAGCCTATGTTAGTTTAGGTAGGTCTTGTAACCCTAGAAAGGTGCTCACTTGTTAAAGATATTTTAATTTGTTGGAGTACAATTCCAGATAATAGTCCATCAGTTAGTTCTGTTGAGATGTTGCCCATTTCATTTCTTATCCATATTATTTGCATCTTCTTTCCTTTTTTTTTTTTTTTTGGTGTTGTTATTAAATGTGCCAATGGTTTATCAATTTTTTGTATTTTTTTTTGTTTATCCTACACCAAGAAATCAAACCATGTACTTCAATAAGGTAAATCAGTTGTGCAAACCTTCTTTAAAGTATTACAGAACAAATAATGCTTTGAGGACTAAAATGCACCTTACCCAAGCCGTAGTATTTTGAAACACCTCCTATGCATGTGAAAGTTGAACAATGACTAAGGAAGACCAAGGAAGCATGGGTGCATTTGAATTATGAGATGGCAAAGAGTGCTGAAAGTACCATGGACTGCAAAATGACCAAGCAAACCTGAATGGACAACCACAATACTCCCTAGAAGCAAGAATGGTGAGACTTTGTCTCACATACTCTGGACATTTTATCAGGAAAATTAGTCCATGGAAAAGGACATCATGCCTCATTAAGAAGAGGATCAGCAGAAAATGAGGAAGACTCTCAACAGGGTGGGCTGACACAATGGCTACAACAATGAGTCCAAATGTAACACTAGGACAGTGCAGGACTATGTTGTATTTCACTCCATTGTCTGTAGGATCACCATGAGTGGGAACCAACTGGATGACACCTTATTGCAACCATCATAATTTTACGGTTGTGCTTGGCTTTATCTAGGCAGGAGAAAGAGGCATGCTACTTTGGCAGCACTGGCCCGTTCCCTTCCAGTCTCAAGTAGGTGGAATACCTGATGAGAATGTAACTTTAGGTCTCTGCTTGATGGTCATGAAGAACAACTACGGGCAGAATGAGCAAGTTTTGTCTGCCATCTTTCACTGACTCAGAGGTACAAGAGTGAGTAGTGTCAGTTTCCCCTGGGTAGAGTGGTTGATGACCGATATGTGATGGGTGTGGGGCAACAATGTCCTTCCCTCACCCGATGGGGCTGAATAAAGAAATGAGCAGACAAGAAAAAAGGGAGTGATTAAAATAGGTTAAAAGGGCGGGTGGGGGGGGGGAGATGAACAATCCAATAAGAGAAGAAAAAGGGAAATAACTGCAGAAAAGAATAAATATGTGTTTCTGGAACACTGTGTTTTGTAGGATTCACAAGAATGCCTTCCTGCAAGTGAAGCAGGAAACTGGTGTACAGTGTACATGTGGGTGCACCTTTTAAGGCTGGAGCATCAGCTAAAAAAAAAAAATGAGCTCCCTGCCCTAAAGAGCATGACCTGTCAATCACCAGGTGCCACAGGCATGGAGGTTGATCTACTTGGAATCAGTGTGGCGGGTGGACATCCAGTTGCAGGAGGGAGTGCCACCAAACACAGTTACTGCTCAAATTTTAGGACAGTGGGCGGTGTCCCTAGCAACTGGGTTGATTAGAACGTGAGAGAGACTGCTATTGGAAAACATGACAGGAAAAAACAAGTGGAGAAAAAAAAAGACTTCCAGTTGCTGTTCACTTATGTGGACAAGGAACACTCTTAGGAAATCACAGTGAGTTATCCAGTTTCTGCCCAAACGTGTCAGGGGCATCCAGAGACTTGAATCTCCAATCACCACTCCACTGGCCTTCACCTCCACACTGACCCTCCACCCAAAGGACTGGGTCTCTCTACCAGCACATTGTTTCATCCCTTTAACTTGCTCTTCTCCTTCCCACTAAAATTTTCTCCTGCTTTACTGCACTTTCCTATCAAGACTTAGCCTGTATTCTTCTCATCTTCTCATTCAGCATCAGTGTCTCTGTCCCAATAGGTGTTTCATGAAGTTGACTTCTGTAAGGTTCACCTTGTATGTCTGTATCTGGAAATGTTTGGATGCAATGTAGAACCTCTCTGTCCTCATATGTCCTTTGTCTCCGCAACACAGTGTTAACTTTTAATAACATACATGAGTTTCACATATTTAGTTCAACTGATAAGCCATTATCAAAACATTATTACAAACTAGTTTTTAAATTTTAACAGTTTTATTGACATGTAATTTAAAATCCTACAATGTAAGTGTTTACAATATTTAAGAGTTGTGCTTAATCACTTCAGTCAATTTTAGAACATTTCATTCATTCATATACTCATTATCTCCCCTCCTCCCCAATATCTCCTGCTATCACCCTGAAAAACTATTAATATAGCTAGTGTCTCCATAGATCTACCTATCCTATATTTAATATCGAGGAAAACAAAGAAAAAATGCAACAATAACAAAATAAATCTCAACCAAAAAGAAAGCAAAAATAATAATAACTAGAACAACTAGAATAACTAGAGCCTGTAAATGAATTTGGGGCTTTCGCTCTCATTCATAGACTTCTGCAAACCCAATGCTCTAAATCTAAGCTATAAGACAGTTCTCTCATCTGGTCTTGTATTTTATTATTTACAATCCTTGGATCACACAGGCTGGTGAGCTGTCTTCTCTGTAACTTAACTGACACTTCACATAGATGCCTGCCTTTTTAATAAATTTTTGCTTTCTTCATGTATAATGTCCTTGATTTGATCTCATAACACTTTTGGTCTTTGGTCATTAGTGTCCAAGGTATCAAATCTATTCTTAAAGTGATCTCTAAATTTAGGTGGGACATACTCAAGACTGTACTTTGACTCTTGTGAACTACTTTTCATTTTCTTTATCTTTTGCTTGAACTTGCATGTGAAAAATTAGGAATCCATTTCATAGTCTTCCCCTGACCTTATTCTGACTGACTATATTGAGATTTTCCATAATCATTTTTCAGACATGTAGTTGATCTGATTCCTATGTATGACTGATAAACAATAATCATTGAGTTCTGCTGGAATTCTGCTTTTCTTCTTTTTATTTTAAGCCAAAGAGAAATAAAATTATAGGCTGAGAAGGGAGGTTACCATTTTTTCAGTTTAGCACTTGCAAAGCATGTTTGCAAAACTCTAAATCTTTTTACTTTTTATATTTACCTCAAAGGCTATTGTAATCAACTCCACAGATTGGACTTCGTGTTTCGTTTTCCTTTTTCTTTCACCCTGGTATTTGGCTAATTCTGCTCATAACATTTTAGATCTTACGTGCTCTAAAGAAGAATGAAGAATGTCACCTGTACAGCTAACTCTTCCTTGATAACTTGTGATTCCTCAACTTTTATCTTTCATTTTACCTCCTTGAATCATTTTCAGTCACTGCCTTCCTTGTCTTTACTTCCTTATGTTTGCCTCCCATTATGTGGTCCTATTTTCAGCTTATGGATTTCAGCATCTTTCATTTCCAATTGTAACATTTCAATTCTTGCATATTTCAGAACGATTTCCTGGTTGTGTTCATGGGTTGTACAGCTATCTGCTTCATTATATTTTGTTAATTATTCCCCTCTATTTCTCTAATAGGAATTTGATGAATACCATTTTCTAGTAAATTGAAGAACACTTTATTGTGTGATAAAGTATAATGAGAAGAACTCAATTCTTCAGACTTTTGCTAATGTGATCCTCAGATTGAGTACTGTGAGAAATTTATCTTTCCCTGGGTGATTTTTTTTTCAGACATGTAGTTGATTTAATTCCTATGTATGTCTTTATTGATATTCCTAAGTCTTATTTATTCAGACCTGAGTTGAAGCATAGTCAGATTTTTACTTCTGTATGTGCTCTTCCTATTCTAATATACTTAGCATCAAAACCTTCTCAAGCTTTGCCTCAAATATTTCAGATGTTCATCCCCTTGTCTCTTGTCTTGACAATTTTCTTCTCATGAATCCTTCTCTTTGGAATTTGCAAGAAAGCTCTTGTGATCACAATAAGAAGATAAATTATTTAAGATCATAAATCCAAGGTAAGCAAGGTAGTTGTTTGTTTAGGTAGTGAACAGGATGTAAATACCTAATTAGGAAGATTAAGAGATTAAAGTATACAACCTTCAATGATCTGGAGAAATTTCACAATGTGCCGAACTTCTTGTGTCACAACTTTTAGGTTTGAGAAACCTTGATTTTTTTTTAAATTGTAGCATAACTAAGAATAAGGCACACAAGATGAAGACTGCTGTTTTGTTTGTAATAAGACCATCTTAAGATCCTCTGACAAGATTATTTTAATATAAGAAATGACAAGAAATGAGATTTCCATAAAACAGTCTGCTACATACATGTTTCCTGAACCAGGTGGAGTGTGTGAGGCTTAGGATTTGAATGAACTAAGCAGCACCTGACTCGGTCACCTAAACTGTAAGGCTTTCTTGGAAAGCAGATATGGTCTCAGGCTGGCAAATAGTCACTTGTCACGTGACGGGAGAATGACAAACGGACATACTCGCAAACAAGTTTTCGAACTGCTTGAGATGCAGGAAGTGTCTGCTTCCAGCTGGACACATTTGTTCCCTGTCTCCATCCCCAAGAATTCCATTTTTCCTCTTAGGCCATAGCTTATAAATCAGATGAAATTGGTCATCTCGCAGCAAAATAGATTTTTTTAAATGTGATTTCCAAGAGATGGGAAAGTGTAATACAACAGGTTTTTTAGGTCTTTGCTACAGAGAAATGATTGTTTTCATTGACAGCTCTATTGAGAATGTGATATGACTCCAGGAAGATATATGCCTGAACACATTTCCAGGAGCCTTATGCCTTCACATTTTCTTCCAAGGTCTAAGTGGTCAAATACTAATTACATGTTTTCTTTCCAAAACTGAAATAACGATGACTTAAGGGCTTGGGTCACTGCACTTCTTTTTTAGTAAATCATGCAATTTTAACAAATCTCCAAAGGAAAGCTTTAGTGATGAGTTCCAGGAAAATCTCAATATTGCAGTGTAGTTCTTTGGCAAGTCACAATATAAATATGTGATTCACACATGAAACATAACTATTTCCAAAGAGAAGACAATCTAAACAAAGGCACTGCATCCCAAAGTGGTTCCAAATCTAGATAAATAAAAGCAGAATACATTTCTCGCGTTCACAAAGCCAGAAGGTCTAAAAGGCAACACCTGGCTAAATCGATTCAAGTGCCTGATCTCTAGATGGCACTTTCATTCTTTTGGCCCCGTGGAGACTATCCTTTCGCCCACCTCACCTCACCCCCTGGCTTACATATAATGATTAGAATTCATGCAAACGGGCTTCTTTTACAGACTCATAAGGAGAGGCTAAATCTGGAACCAGGTGGATGTCAGCCAGTTAATTGGATCTTTCTTCTCCAAACACCAGGAGACAGCTGCTTAGCGTTGTTGTTCTAATGAGCAATGCTGACACCAAAACCGTGTGCGTTCGTGGAAGCTCTTCTGGTGCAATGCACGGTCTTGGACAGCCCACAGATGCCTGCCAAGATATTTTGATGGTGAAAAGAATGAAGTTTCTATATCTTTGGGGGGGGGGGTGGAGAAGGAGCTGTAACCTGATGTCTGGGGAAGGTTATCATATTTCTTTGTTCTCCCATGTCACTCCTCACATTTTTAAATACCCTTATCTGACGTAGATAGCCGATGCACATGTATGCACGCACATTCCATTTACTCACTTCCTCGGAAAGCTCCTTGCAGGAAAAGGCAGGATAGACCTAAGCAAGACAGCATGCGTTTAAAATTGTAGGTCTGGTACCCAGAATCAAAGTCTCTGAGCCACTTCTTAAAACATGAGAATGAGGCCTCCTGAGTCCCCGTGGCATAGTGGTTGTGCGCGGGACTGCGACTCACTGGGCTGGAGGTTCAAATCCAGCAGCAAGGCTGGGCCTTCTACTCCCACCACCAGAGGGCAGGGATGCCCCAAAAACAAAAAACAAAAAATGAGAACGAATCATGACTATGGAGTAGCTTTGAAGTTAATTTTCTCAGTAGTGAATCATAGAGCATTAACATCTTTCTTTGATATATGTTAGTAAAATAAGGGGGTAGTATATTCCCACTCTAGGTACATGGTCTACTCTGAGCTGTTGTGTCTATGGGCCATCCTGTGGATTCAGGATTACAGTAACTCTATCAGGGAATATTGAACTGCGCCTTAGGGTTTCCTAGGCTGTAGCTGCTGGCAAATTGACAAAAAGTCCATTTTGATCAATTATAGCACCGTCCTAATAATCAAGTCTCCTTGAGGTGAACTCATGGGTGGCATACAGTGTAGTCAGCCTGTAAAATGCCCACCATTGAAACAATACTGTCGAGTGAACACAATTGGGCTTCTATTTTCTTTAAAGATTTTTCAGTGAGAATGGAAATTATGTTTGTTTCTTAATAATAAGTATAGAAATGGTTCTAAAATACTGTCAATAGATAAAGGGTTGAATAAAACACATAATGGATTCTTAAAATACTTTTCCCGGAACAGTCAGAAAGCGTACAAAAATATAACCACAAATGTTAAGCAACTATCAAATTTTCAAGTTGATTTTTTTCTGGCACTAAATTTGATCAGTTCTGTGATTTTATTTTCTATAGGTTTACTCAGAGTTTCCCTCTCTCGTTTGAAGTTTAAGATCTCAACATTTTCACTTGGAACACAAGTCTTTTGCTTAGCTACCTAGAGGAACGAGGTGTTCTTACTCAGCATTAAAATGCGTCATGCTGTAACCGTTCCCTTATAAGAGAGTCATCTAAATGATAATGAGCATGAAAAATTGATTATCTCCTAAATTGAACTGGTCTCTGTGTTTTTCATCTGGCAAATCTAATAGGACCAGAATCAGTCTCAAAACATAAACATGCCAGCAGTTCAATTAATGGAATAGTTAGAGGAAAATCTACAGGACACTATCTATTTTAAGCAAGGAATTTGTGAAGCGGTGGTGATTCATTTCAACAGAAAAAGACCGATGTGAATTTTTAGCTTTCTATTGAAACTTGAATGTGGACTTTTCAAACTTTCTAATCCAATGCACCAGAGTTTTCAGGCATGCCAAAATATGAATGACAACAACATCCTAACAAAAAATAGACCCAAACCCATGGCCAGCTAGTTAATTCCAAGCCTTGGGGACCCTGTCTAGGGTATTCAAAGTTGTCCATCTTTTCAATATCAGAAGCCTCCTCTTTATCCCGTGGAACAGCTGCTGGGTTCAGACTGTGCAGAATGTCTCCAGCAGCACTTCTAGGGCTTTCAGCCTCATCAGCTAACGAAACTCACTACCATGGAGTCAAGGCAGGCGCACAGCGACCACGTGGGAGTTTAGGAAACTGTAATTGTTGACATGAGCAGAAAGCCCAGTCTTTCTCCCGTGGAGCTGCTGGTGGTTCTGAACTTCTGGCCACGAACTTTGCAGCCCAAAATGCAACCACACACCACCAGGGCTCCATAGTCATCAAATGGATCACCTGATAAAAGCATATGATGACTGGTAGTTCTCCAGAGTATGTGTCGACCTTTTGGGGTCTTCTCCCATTTGTCTCCCATTTTTCAGCCTCATTTTTTTTAATTTTTTACAGTTGTTTAGAATATATACAGTAGAACATACTGGACAAGGTCTTCAGTTCTCATCTGTTTCTAAATGTACAACTTAGTGACGTCGATTGGTCTGTGAGGTTCTTTGGTCTGTGCAACTGTTGTCCACCCATTTTTCATTTGTTGCTTCAATGTTAACATAAACCAACTGTCCAATAAGATTTCTAATTTTTTGAGTTCCTGCTGTCCCTTTAATCTCATATAAATAGCACTTAAAATAATATATGACAGGCAGTTAATGTTAGTTAAGATAGACTATCATTTGGTGTTTTGCTTGTTTGTTGTGTTTTTTATTTAATCATTTTATTGGGGGCTCATATATCACTTATCACAACACATACATACATATACTGTGCCAAGCACCTCCGCATGCCTATCATCATTATTCTCCAAATCTCTGCTTTTCCACTTGAGTCCTTGATATCAGCCCTTTATCTCTTCTCTTCCCTCCCCACTCCCCCCTGCCCCACCACCCCTCAATACTTTATAATTTATTATTATTTTGTCATACCTTCCACTGCCGAACATTTCCCCTCACCCACCCCTCCAATGTCCATCCTCCAGATAAGAGGCTATGTGTAGGTCCTTGTAATTGACTTCCCCACTCTACTCCACCTTTCCTCCACCAATCTAGTATCTCCACTCTCACTACTGGTCCTAGGGGTTCATCTGTCCTGGGTTCCCAATATTTCCATTTCCCATCTGTGCCAGTGTACCTCTTCCAGTCCAGCTCGATTTGTCAGGTCGAACTGAGATCATGACAGTCGGGGGCAGGAAACCTTTAAGAACTAGAGGAAAGTTGTATGCTTCATCACTACTTCACTGCACCCTGACTGGTCCTTCTCCTCCCTGCAACTCTTAGTGAATGTGTCCAATAGCCTAAAAATGGTCCTTGGAACCGCACCCTGCTCTTCCCCTCTTTCATAGTGATTTGCTTCTTGTTCTTTGGTGCTTGATACCTGCTCAGTTTGGCACCTCATGATCACACAGGCTGATGTGCTTCTTCCATATGGGCTTTGCTGCTGTTACGCTAAACAGTTGCTGGTTTACCGTTAAGCCTTTAAAACCCCAGACGCTGGGTACCATCAGCTTGGTAGCTGGGTACCATCAGCTTCCTCCACTTGGTTTGCCTCTGCACCCATTTGTCTTCAGCAAGCATATCGAGAGGGTGAGCACATAATGATAAAATTTTTGTTCTTTGGCTGAGCCCCCGTGGCGTAGTGGTTGTGCGTGGAACTGCGCCTCGCTGGGTTGGAGGTTCAAATCAAGCAGCAAGGCTGGGCCTCCTCCTACTCTCACCACCAGAGGGCAGTTATGCCCCCAAAACAAAAAAAAACAATTTTTGTCTTTGATACCTGATACCTGATTCAATACCAGCATGGGCTGGTGTGCTTTTTCTATGGTGGGCTTTGTTGCTCCTTAAGCTAGATGGCCGCTTGTCTACTCTCAAGCCTTTAAGATAAGGTGACCAGAAGTCCCACTTTTTAACAATTTAACAACATCCTGCGGCATTTTAAAATTAAGATAAATAGGGCTGAGTCCTGGTGGCACAGTGGTTGTGCACGGGACTGCAGCCCACTGGCATGGAGGTTCAATTCCAGCTCCACAGGAGCAAAGGCTGGGCCTCTTACTCCCACCACCAGAGGGCAGTGATGCCTAAAAAACTAAAAAAAATTAAAATAAATATATTGCAATACTATTCTTATATTCTATAAAAATTTTTGTTGCTCCATATAGACCAAATTTTTAATCAAGAAACACCCCTCCCTCCCCCTGGTCAATGGTGTTCCAATTAAATATGGTCACTTTACTAAGACCCCAGATGCTGTAGCTTTTGATAGCCGGGCACCGTCAGCTTTCTTCACCACTCTTCCCCCTCTCCCCCATGTACCCCAGGAACCATCGGTCCTGTCGCTCTCTCCTCCCAACTGTCCATCCAGGAGTGCTTCCGTCTTAATTCAGACCATTTTGAGGGGTCAGATCACATTCCTTCCCCCTCATGTGACACTGAAATGTCCTCTGTCACTATCTGTTTCAATAGGAGACAGTGTGACATGTCCTGTTGTCTATCCCCTCCCCTCTGTGATCCGTAGGTCCCTGCAGGGACGAGCGTCGTCCTCTGAGCATCATGGGCCAGTGTGGGGACTGAGCCCGCTCTCTTTCTCTTCCTCCCCGCCCACCCCTCTGTGTGTGTGCGCGTGCATGTGTGTGTGTGTATGTGTCATGCTGACCCCTCCCCGCAACCCGTTCTCTATCACGCCCACTTTGAGGGAGGGGTCAGGCTGACTCTGGCTGTGTCCTGCCCTGTAGATCTCTCTTTTCATGCATCCTTCCATGTGTCCTCCCTGTCCTCATGGTTGGGTGCTTCAAGGTAGAATCTGCATGCCCACTCCAGCTTCTGTGGAGACAAGACCAGTGCTCTGCCCCTGGGTGGGTTAGTGCCCTGATCCCTCCATTTTCCTTTCATTTTTAAACCCCCTTTTTCTCCCTAAGCCCCTCCATCCTTCTTCCATTACTGTGCTGTACCCAACATATACCTCCCTGAGTTTGGCCCACCCTCATCCCCTTTCCCTAAATCTCAATCCAACTGTTATGATATAGGAGGTTATAGCTTCTATACCAACAGTGATGGTTCCACTTACCTCAGGGGACTCAAACTGTACTTCCCCCTTTGTGACTGACTGACTTTGCAGCATAATTTCCTCCAGCTTTTCCCATGAGAAGACGTCTTTCACGTGTTCGTCAGTGTTTTGGAGTGAAGCATAGTACTCCATTGTGTGTATCTGCCAGAGTTTGCTGATCCACTCATCTATCGGTAGAAATTTAGACCATTTCCAACTTTTTGCAATACTAAATTGTGCTGCAATAAACAATGGCATGTATATCACTGGCCATGGTTTATTTCTTACCTCTTCTGGGTATATACCCAGCAGTGGGATAGGTGGATCATGAGGTAGCTTAATTTCCACTTTCTTTAAGTATCACCAGACTGCCTTCCCAGCCTCCATTTTTATATTCTCCTTTTAAGAGATTATTCCATAAAAAATTTCGACATTCCTCTCTCTCTTGCTCTTCCCAAGCATTGACTCTAGCCTTGCTCTCTCTCCAGATCTACAGATCAAAGTGCTCACAGGAAGTCTCCACATGTGTAGTACACTTCACCACTATTTTAAACTTGGTCTGTTCCTATCCGCCATCTGCAAGCCATCTTCTCCTGATTTCCTCATTGCTGTTAATGTTGAATTGTTAAAACTAGGTTAAGATTCCAACAAAATACTTGTCGACATTCTAAACCCTATGCATGTAGATATAATCCTATTTGGGGAAAGAATTGGTTTTTACTTATTCTTGTGTTCATAAGGTCCTATCCATTGTAAAGTAAGTTCTCAATTTAAAAACTACTGAATGGTATAAGAAGCAACATAGTCACAGAAAGAAGCCCTGGTGACACAGTGGTTAAGCACTTAACTTCTAACCGAATAAGAACAACCCACCACCTGATTTGTAGTAAGAAAATGAAGCAGTCTGGCCTTGAACACAGTATGAGCAGTTCTACTCTAGACCGTAAAGTCACGATGAATTGAAATCAAGTGGACAGCAATGAGATTTTTTTCAACAGACACAGAGAGAGAGAAACAAGCACAAATAAGGGACAGGGAGATGTCACATGGTGATCACCAAGGACCCAAGGAATGCTGGGATTATAGAAGCTATGACAAATATCTTCCCAGAAACAAGCAAAGCAAGCAAAGACTCTTCCCCAGACCCAACAGAGAAAATCTTTCCAGCATTCTAAACTGTGAGAAACATTCTTTTAGTCTTTAAAACCATACCCATGTGGTACTTTCATTATAGAAGCACTAAGAAATTTAATACATTTCTTTTATTTATCCTGTGATTTTCTCTATCCTTATATGTATTTCTGTTTTTGTTTTCTGTCTACTTGTCATCCACTACTAGATTGTGAGAGTTTCAGAGTAAAAGATTTATTTGATCTGCATCCATAAAAATTATTTTCTCAGGCTGAGCCCCGGTGGCATGAGTGGTTGAGTGAGGGACTGCGGCCCGCGGGCTTGGTGGTTCAAATCCAGCGGCAGCTCTCAGGAACAATGCTGGGTAGCTCCCACGACCACCAGAGGGCAGTGATGACCCCAAAAAATTACTTTGTCTAAATCTCTGTTGTTGTTGTTGTTATATGCCATCAAATCCATTTTCAGATTTAAAGGGGCACCATGTGACAGAGTAGAACTTCCCCCAAAGAATTTGACCAGGTCTTTCCTACACAATGGCAGGGTGAGATCTAACAGCCAATCTTTCCATTAAGCAGATGAGAGATTAGCCACTTGTGTTCCTCTCTATGGACCTAAATCCTGTTCATTGACAGTATTCGTGAATGAATAGATAAACTATCTTACCACACTTTGTTCATGTGATGAATTTTAGCTCAAAAAGTTATGTAAAAGTGTGTGCTGGTATTATTATCAAGACATAAATTGTAATGCTTGTATATAAACTAAGTATTTAATAATAGTAATGCAGTGTCAAATTTCTAAATAGTACAATCATTATCTGTTCACAATGTTGTGAGGGTTATGTGCTGGAATGTTCTGTTTTTAGAAAATATATGAAAGTATTTGGAAATAAAACTATTTTACAATACAGACGCCATAGAGTAGTTGCCATCAAAAGAAAGCAGAAAAAATATTAAAAACTAGAGCAAATTTAAATAACTCTAAAAGGAGATCAAATGATAGGGTGCTAAATTTTAACCTAACTGCAACAACCTACTTTCCAATGCATTCTGCATGATAGCACAGGTATTCACAACCTTATTCCATGGTCAGGGGACTCACTAAGGGTTTAATTCACATGTCTTTCTCCTTCACTTTTTTTTTATGGAAACAACTTTAAAATGAGTCAAAAGTGAGAACAGATGATGAGATATTACAGTGTGCCCTGAGTTTACCAAGTAATTTTACAATGCTGCCTGATAACCAGGCTATTCACATGCCTCAACAAATCAGAGAGGATGCCACCCAGGCTTAGGCCATGTATGAACTCTGAAACCCAATTGGGGGCTGCCATTGTCATCCATGGCCTTCTGCAAACCAGGTGTTCAAAATGTAAGCTCTGGTGCCATTCCCTTCTTTAAAGTGGGATTAGGTCATCTACCATCCTTGGACCCCAAAGGCTGACGTGCATCACCGGTGTGGACTTAGTTGATGCCTCATTTAAATGGCTGTTTGAAAGGCAGCCAATAAGACTGATTTCTTGACAACTGCTTCCATGAGCATTAACTGTGGATCCAAGCAAGATGAAATACTTGACAACATCAATCTTTTCTCCATTTATTTTCATGTTCCCTATCTGTCCAGTTGGGAGGCATTATGTTTCCTTTACACAGGGTTGAAATCCTTCAGAAGATCAAAAATGTTATCCTTGATCTTCATCAGCAAGGGCTTCAAGTCCTCCTCACTTTCAGCAAGCAAGACTGTGTCATCTGCATATTTCAGGTTATCTAGAAGCCTTCCTCGAATCCTGAAGTCAAGTTCTTCGTCATATAATCCAGCTTCTCTAACTGTTTGCTCAGCACACAGACTGATGATGGAAGTATGATGATAGGATACAACCTTGATGCACACTTTTCCTGGTTTCATTCCAAGAAGTATTCATGGGTTCTAGTTTCACAACAGCTTCTTGACCCATGCACAAGTTCTACATGAGCACATTTCAGTCTTCTGGAATTTCCATTATTCCTTGCTTTTATTCACTACAGCTTTAGGAATTGACAATGTTTTCATGCTAACGACTGACTCAATGCTAAAAATTATAAACTCATGATTTGTGTAGGATCCAGTTCTTTATTAACCAGGACATGCCTGGTACCTAATAAAAAGTCATTACTCCAAAAGGAGACTTGTCATGCTCGAACTCATATCAGACCAATAGAATAACTACCTCACATCCCACAAACAAAGTTAGCCAGAGTCCAGAGGGTGTTTGAGTGGACAGATTCTATAATTTTTTAAAAGCTTCTTCACACAGTAGCATCTGTTTTCACTGAACATCTGTCTGCCTGGTTTGCCCGTTAGAAATTTTGTCAAATCTGTCATGAAGTTTTAAAGGCTGCAAGTTGATAAATTCAATTTCAAAATATTATAGTCTGAATCTGAGAATACTATTAAAAATAAATAAATCCCTATAATACCCATATATTCTGTGTCCCCATCCTGAGGGTGAGTATTGAGCAGGGCTATGATGTAAAAACTAATTGTTCTTAAGTTGAAGCTAGGATTTCATGTGAGCCCAAAATCTACTCAGGAGTTAATACATGTGTCACATTGTTCCATAGTTCAATCATGTCGAACAGAATTGTATGACTGCTTCTACAATCAATTTCAAAACATGTTCTTTCATGTTTCACCCCTTGACATCATTTCCCTTCGACTCCCTACACACACCCTATACCTCTCCCACCCTGAAAACTTTATTGTACTTGCTGTCTCTAGAGGTTCATCAGCCCCAGGTTTCATTTACTGACAAACAGGAAAACATATAATACGACTTCAAGAGCATGCTATTGTGAAATGTGGTGAAGAAATTATATGGTATCTGGCTCCCAGTTAAATAGCATTTGGTGTTTTAAAGCGTGTGTCCATACAAGCAGCCATCTAGGGGAGATGTCAACTAAGTCCACATGGAAGAAGCACACTATCATCAGTCACCAAAGGATTATAAATCATATGCCATATATACTCATGTAAAAGCCCGGTTTTTCAACACAATTTTACCAGTTTTGTGGTAAAATTAGGTGCCTCGATTGATATTCAGGTCAGCTTATACTCGAGTATATATGGTAATCTGAAGTCAAAGAGGGATTCGTTAGTAACAGAACCTAAATTTTGAGAATCTGGTTTACAGAAGGCAAAGGGTGAGCATGGGAGCACAAGATTCATTTATGAGAACTACATAGACAGTAAGCCTCCAATGACTATCCACAATGAGGGCTAGGAGGAAAGTGGTTACTAACCAGAGTGCATTGGAGAGATGAGTATAGAAGATCAAAGGCATAAATCTGACTTGCACAGTTAAAACTTTGTCAGTTGATCCCCCTTCTGATACATGCTGGACTTGATCTGACTTTCAACATTTTCTGCATTTGTGTTTTGCTTTGCGGTTGTTCATTCATATTAGGATGTGGCTTAAAAGTGTTATGTCATTGATCTTTAGCAGCCCTTAGGGATCATTTTGAGAATCAAAGAATAATTTGACCAATACATCAGTATCTCAGTTTCATCTGTTTTACATATTGAGGTTCAATTTTATCATGATGTAGATTACAAAACTGAGATCAGAAAAGTGAAGGGATTTGTCAAGGACCACACGATATCGGAAGTAGACCTAGAGCCCAGATAACAAACTCTCTAACTGCTGGTGCTCTTCCACATCACCTGTACACCTGTGCAGCATCCTGCCTATCCATCTACATGACCTAAAGGAATTATTCAAATAGATACTCTTGAAACTCACTCCCGAAAATTCTGAGTCAGTATGTCTTGGGTGAGACCTGAGAGTCACTATTTTCCCCTAGGGTCCCCCATGATTCTCATTGTAACAGTAAACAGACCAGCATTTGGAAACCACTATTGTTTCGCTTTATTTGGATCCACAATCAACACTCATGGAAGCAGGAGTCAGGCAATCAAAATGGATAGTGCGTTGGGCAAGTCTGCTGTAAGGGCCTTCTTTAAAATATTAAAGGCAAAGACATCACTAAGGCACAGTCAACCTGGGCATGGTATTTTCAGTCACCTCATATACAGGTGAAAGTTGATCATGAATAAGGAAGACTTGGAAAGAATCCGTGCATTTGAGTTAGGAATACTTGGCAAAGAAAACTGAAAAGATCCTGGATTGCCAAAATAACAAGCAAATGTGTCTGGGAAGAAGTGTGACCAGGATGTGCCTTAGGATCAAGGATGGCAAAAAGTTTCTCACATGTATTTTGGACATGTGATCGGAGACCAGAGCCCGGGAAACACACAGCACGCTTTGTGAAGTGGAGGGCCATGAAAAAGAGGAAGGCCCCTGGCAAGCCAGACTAACAAAGGGCGGAAACATAAGCACAAATGTGGGAATACTGTCAGACTGGGCAGTGTTTCTGGATGCCACTGAGCAACAGCAAAAACAAATTTTCTTAAATAAAGTAGGCATTAAATCATGCAGCAAGTATAATCTGTATTTAATCAATGCTGAGCACGGGGCCCAGTATCCTGCCACCCAGGAGCCTGCTATCAGCTGGCTAAGGAATTTAGAAGGCTTAAAAGTTAATTTAGCACCAATGAGAGACGTGGTGTACTGTCTGTGTGCACGTTTGCTCCCTAGAGACGGCTTCCGACTTGGGCAGCTTGCAGAGGTTGGGGAAATAGCACATTCCTCTGGCCCTCCGGCCTCTTCCAGATGGCTTCTAAACAAGCTGGGGAGGAATCACCAGCAGCGTTTCAGAGTCATACTTACCCATCCAGGTGGTCCAAATAAAATGACGGCTTTTAACAGGTCTTTTTTAAAAGTGGGGGTGGGGGAACTTTATCCGGTGCCAGTGACAATTAAGCATGACATCAGTTGCTCCTCCTCTGCACCAAATGCCCCCACCTTGATTACTTAGTGATCCATGGCACTGTGGGTTAGGTATTCAGCTACTAAAAGAAAGATCAGCTGAGCCCTGGTGGCTTAGTGGTAGTTTGCGGGACTGCAGCCCACAGGGTCGACAGTTCAAATCCAGCAGCAAAGCTGGGCTTGCTCCTCCCACCAGGGCAGTGATGCCACACACACACAAAAAAAAAGAAAGATCAGCAGTTTGAACCATTAGCATTTCTAGGATAACAATGGCGCTGTAAATTCCTATCAATGTACCCTCAGAAATCTATGTAAGATCAGTATGAGTTGGCAGAATCAAGTAACGGGCAGTGGACTAGGGTTTGGATTTGGGTTTGACCTTAGGTTTACTTTACTACTGCAACACAAATGCCACAACTGCATAAGAATTCATTGTCTATAGTTTGGGAGGTTTGGAGTTCAAATTTAGCGTGTTGACTCTTTAGACAATCTTTGTCATTCCATGACTCAGGGCTGTGTCTCACAGGTCTCTTCTCCCTGTATGCGAACACTCTGCTCTTTTTATTAGACATCACTCAGAAGTTAAAAGAATTGAGACCCATTCTGTGCTGGGGTGATCTCATTAGCATAAAACAGAAAGCCCCTATTTATAAACAGTTATAGCTATAAGTACAAGGCGTTAGGAATTCAGCATAACTTTTTGGAGGACATAATTTAAGCCCTAACACTCCCCTTTGGTCAAGCTAGATCACATTCCCTCAAAATGAGCCCTGTGGCAAGATATTCTCTGGGAGAGATGTAGGTGATCAGAAATACAAAATGAACACCTGAGTGGCAGGTACGCATCCACTAATGTCAAGGTGAACAGGTCAAATCCATAGAATAAAATGCCTCAATCTGCTTTCAGAGAGATTACAGTAAAAAAAAAAAAAAAAAAGCTCCATGTAACAGCCCTCCTACTATGTACCATGTAGGGTTTCAATGAATCAAAATCAACTCCACATTAATGTTGGTTCATTTGTTTGTTTGTTAACGTTTGCAACATGGTTCCTGCTAGGAAGAAAGCTGTTGGAAACGGCCAACCTATAGCCTAGCTAGGATGTCTCCCAATATGTCCACCTCACTGCTGCACACAAATATCTGAATCTACTCTTACTGCCAGGGGACACTACACAAGACAGTGTCATGTGACTAATCTTGGCCAAAGAGCCTCCTCAGAGGTAAACTTTCTGACTTCTGAGCTGAGGCAGTGAAAGATGTCTGTAATTCTTCCAGCTCTGTCTTCCTTCCCACTGTATTTAGAAATTCTTAGATTGAACTACAAAGACTTTTAGAGTGAAGCTGGCTGGATTCCAAGTGAGCACTTGAGATGAGGTTATTCTGGTGTGAGGAAACAATTAGGTTTTGTGTCAACTTGACTGGGCCAGGATTCTCAGTGGTTCAGCAACTGAGGTCTTGTAATCTTTTATAATCTTACTTAACATGGTGTAATCAGCTGCATAATGGTATCTCCTGTGAGTAGCCAAGCAGTTGAGAACACTAGGGTGGCACACTATCCCTCTTATGCAGATCACAGCACTTGTAAAATTAAAGGATGTTTTCGCAGGAGTGTGGCCTACTTCTGATATAAGTGAATGCTGTAGGAAACTACCCTTCCTGTTTGCTGAGTCTGGATCCTGAAGGTGGTTCATCAGCCTCCAGTTTGGGGGCCTTTAGCCAATGTCCTGCCATATTGACTGCTAGTGTGGGATGCTTCATGGGCCTACCATCTGACCTGCTGACATTGACCTCACTCATTTCTGTAGTCCTCGCCCTACCCATCTTGGGTTCATTAGCTCCCAGAGCTACGGAGATCAAAAGTCTCCCCCCTCACACTTGATCCATGAATTTGGTACCAGACTTGGGACTTGACCACTTCTATGTGTTGCAGAAATCTGTACATTGAATAAGGACGATGGAAGAAGAATTATGGTGAATTATGGTGCTAGTGAAGAATACTAGATGCACCATGGACTGCCAAAAGAGCAAACAGATCTGCCCTAGAATGCTCCATAGAAGCAAAGACGGTGACTCTTGTCTCTCATTCAGTGGACCGGTTATAAGGTACGTTCAGGAGAAGTCCCTCAGTCCATATGGATTTTCAGCAGCTGCACCTCTGAAGACCTGGAAAGAACAGCATGTTTGGTGAAGTAGAGTGGCAACAAATGGACTCAACCAACAATTGTGAGGATGGGGCAGGACCAAGTGGTATGAGCCATTTTCTTGACATATATACCTCTATATATTCAGATACAAGTGTCCCTGGTTTTGCTTATCTAGAGAACTCAGTCTAACAGACCCGAAGGGCATCAAGGTCAGAAATATCCCTTGCATCATCAAGAAATAATTTTTTGTTGCATTAAGCTATGGAAAATTCAAAGTTAATTGATTCTGGAAATTCTAAACTAATTTTTTTCTGACACACTAGTTAACCTATCCAGATAATATATCCTCTCCCAACTCCACCACCTCTCCTCCTTTTATAGCAAATATGACTCCTAACCATGACATTTCATCCAAGACTGTGGAATCAAAAACAGCAGCCTCGCTCTTATCGACCCACTGCCTCCTATAAGACCACCTTAAAGAAGTGAGATCTGGATACCTATTAGTGGATATCTGTCCTATGATGCTACTTATAAACACATCTTTGGAGAAAATATGAGTACAAAAAAAACACTTAACCTATAGATTTAAAAGGAGAGAATGCAAAAAAGACAAAAACTTCCTGTGAAGTCACAACATTAATTCTGAATTTAGAATCTGAAGCAAGAGTAATATCTGAAAGGATGCTTAGTGTCAAGACCAGGATCAAGGCTTGGGGCTGAAAAAATCAGTCCAGGTTCCTGAGTTTAAGATCTTTTATTCCACAGCAGAAGAAATACAGTATTAAGACACTATCAGTTTAGTCTCCCCTTTCAGATTGAAGGTTAAGAGCATTCCCAGTGCTGTCCAGCACTAAGATAACCTCCAAACCCCCATGCCAACCTTGATAACCTCCAAACCCCCATGCCAACCTTGTGGTTGTTTTAGAGGCAAATGAGTCACCTGCAGCAGAATGAAGCACCACTCAGCTGTGTACCATCCTCACAAGGTTGTGTTTGCAGCCACGGTGTCACTCCCTCTTGTCAAGGGTCTTAAGAATAACCTTTACTAGGCTCAAAAAGGTCATCTCCTAACAAGGCTTAGTCCAAAATAATACTTAGAAGGTGTTATTTGTGAAACTTCTAGAAACCACTGCAATCCAGCCCTGCCCAGAGGAACCCACAGGGAAGGAGGGTGAAACCCCCTTGTGTGGTTGAATAATGAAGGAACCACAGTGTATACAAACAAGAAGACATAACCAAGACATACTGAAGTACTCCTTCAAGCATCTCTGCCTAATTATGACCTGAAAGAAGCAGCAACCAACTGTAGGGGGTTCCCATATATAGGGAATGTCAATCAAAATGAAGCAACATAGAAGAGAAAACAGCTACTCAGAAGATGGGGATCTTGCCATCACTGGTGTGGTCCCACGTTTTAAATTCTTGTATAACTGGCTGAGCCCCGGTGGCATAAGTGGTTGAGTGCGGGACTGTGGTCAGTGGGCTTGGTGGTTCAAATCCAGCGGTGGCTCTCAGGAGCAGCACTGGGTAGCTCCCACGACCACCAGAGGGCAGTGATGCCCCCCCAAAAAATTCTCGTATAACCATTTTCATATAATAAGAATTCCTGCATTCTAGAAACAAGGCTTCTGGCATCAAGAGGCCAGTCATAGGCCCTCTTCTCAGGAGTCAATCCCCTAAAACACTTTTAAAGAAACTAGAAGAGCTTAATCCAAACAAATATACATGATATTGATAGATGATGATGATGATGATGATGATGATGATGATGAAGATAGATAGATAGATAGGCAGACAGACAGATACATGATAGATAGATAGATAGATAGATAGATAGATAGATAGATAGATAGATAGACAGATGATAGAAATTATTGTCACCAAACCAACTCTAGCCTATGAAAGTCAGGATCAAATTGTGGTTCCTAGGCTTTCACTGACTGTGTTTCATGAGATTGATTGCCAGGTCTTTCTTCCAATGGACTTCTAGGTAAATGTGAGCAACTTTAATAAAATCAACACTCGCCACCCAGGGATTCCAAAACCTCAGTACAATGACAGAAATCTCAAATACACTTTGATGACGATAGAGGGAAGAACTCTAGGCTTCCATTCTCAAATGTGAGACTCCTATGGCCAGGGTTAATGATACTATGCACTACTTTGAATGAGCTTAAGAAGCATTTTCTGCAGGTATCTTCCTCCAGTTAGATATACCAACAAGCCTGCTCTTATTTCTGCTAAGTCATGATGAAATTCAAATCTAAACCAAGCACTAAAGGAGCATAGATTACTTAAGAGTCTTCTGATTTCAAAGTCCCTTTAACAAACCAACTGAAAATGTTGTTTTAGTTGAATAATTATTTAAGTGTGTGTTCATAGGAAATAATATCAAATTAAATGAGGAAATACAATTAAATAAAAAGATGGGTCCTTGTGAGCCATAACTATCTGAGATGTTTGGTCCCAGGAAATGTGGTTACAGAGGACATTAATTTCTGTCACCTGACACAGATGTGCAATGCAATGCGCTTTTTAATAAACAAACTTGATTTCTCGCTCAGCCCCCTTCTGCATCTTGATAGGGAATGACCCTCTCAGGGGTTATGCTGAGGTCATCTGTCCGAGAGAATGCGATCTCTTCAGAGCCAGAAATGTCTGTGCTTGCTGTGCTCTGTCAGAGGCCCTGTGGCCTGTGCCAGGCTGGAACCCATGAGCAGGCGCCATTCTCTCTGGGAGTCTCTTGCCTCACCAGGCACAATTGCAAAGACATGGCTGGGTCCTCACTGCTTGTGAACACATAAGACACACTTGGGAACAGCTTGTCTTCAACCTGGGAGAAGCACTGACCACCCCCTGCCTCTTCAACCTAGTCACCTTCTTTGGACAAATTCTCCCTTCTATTGGCACTGAAAATCACCCCATTTTCTTTTAGACTTGGGTTTTTAGCAACAAACTGGATGACATATCACAAGCTCTTTCTGTGTTCAATGACCCAACTCAAAGAATAAAGTAATTTAACCCTTGATTTAAAAGCAGAAGTTAAAATTCAAGTATGCGGAATATTATCTCATGGTATGGTATTTCAATAAATAGTAGGTTATTTTTAGAATCTGCCCAGACTGCACAAAATAACAAGGGTAAAACATCACAGACAAATTAGAAAGAAAATGTGAATTCTTAATAACTATACTGCACAGTCTATTGGATTGCCTTCTTCTTGCCAATTAGTGTCACTCAATAAAATCAGATAAATTTTCACTTAGTCCAGTGGCTTCAAGATTCATTAAAACAATTCAACTCCATCTGTTGAATTTTTTCCTCCTATTCATATACACATCATCAGATTGGTTCATGGCCCTGATAATTGAGAGGCAGCCTCAAAAAAAAAAAACTATATCTATTGAAGTTACCCTCTTTTTTCCTATTAATTCAGCTTCAAATGAATTCTGATGCATGGCTACCCCTGTGTGTGTGTGTGTGTGTGTGTGTGTGTGTGTGTGTGTTAGACTGGGTTGACTAGAGAAACAAATCCAGAGATACTCATATGTGTGTAAGAAAACACTTAATATCACTTCTTGGCCTTTGGCTAAGATCAAGTGTAGAAAACACTTCATGTCAAGAAATAATTATGCATAGAGCTTGATCAAGGGTAATGTAGCTGAGAGGAATTACTGAAACCGAAATGAAAGCTGAGCATGATAGTGAGACAAGAGGAAAGTAACAGGAAACAGAAGAAAGAACTAGGAGACAAAGGGCATTTATAAAGGTCTAAATAAAGGAGTGTAGATATGTAAATATTTTATATGAGGATGGGGAAATAGATCTGTGAGCATATATTTATAGGTTTAGTATTAAGGTAGCAGAGGGATATCGGGCCTCCACTCTAGTACTCCCTCAATGTAACTACTTTGCTCTATTAAACTGACATTCCGTGATACTTACCTTCCTGACACGATCACCGAAGACAAATGTGTGCATAAGCAAGTGTGGTGAAGAAAGCTGATGGTGCGCAGCTATGAAAGAATATTGCATCTGTAGTCTTAAAGGTTTGAGGATAAGCATGTGACCATCTAGCTCAGAAGCAACAAAGTGCACACAGAAGAAGTACTGTGTGATCATAAGGTGTCAAAGGGATCAGTTATCAGGCATCAAAGAACAAAATATCAAATTAAATGTGAATGAGGGAGAGTGCAGCGTGGGTAGCCAAGACCGTCTATAGGCAACTGGACATCCCCTTACAGAAGCTTCCCAGAGAGTTGATGAGCCAGTCAGGGTACATTGTAGCAATGAGTAAACATGCAACTTTCCTCTGGTTTCTAAATGCTTCCTTCCCCCACTCCCTCCCACTATCATGATCCCAATTCTACCTTACAAATTCTGCAAGACCAGAGGATTTACACTGGTACAAATAGGAACTGGAAGCACAGGGAATCCAGAACAGATGATCCCTTCAGGACCAGCACTGAGAGTGGCAATATTGGGAAGGTGGAGGGAGGGTGGTTTAGAAAGGGGGAACTGAATACAAAGACCTGCATATAACCTCCTCCTACCTGGGGGATGGACAACAGAAAAATGGGGAAGGGATATGTCGGACAGTGTAAGATACGACAAAATAGCAATTTAGAAATTATCAAGGATTCATGAGGGAGGGGGAGTGGAGAAGGAGGGGGGAAATGAGGAGCTGAGTAGAAAGCAAAGCTGAGCTGAAATAGAAAGCAAATGTTCTGAGAATGAGGATGGCAGCAGATGTACAAATGTGCTTGACATATGAATGGGTGTATGAATTATAATAACAGTTGCATGAGACCCCCCTCCCAAAAAAGATGTATATACTGACACAAAGTATGTGTGTATATATTATGATTAGAGATGTATGAAGCCCCAATAAAGTGATTTTTTAAAGAAGTGGGAAATAAATGTAGGAAGGGGGAGGGAGTACTAGAACTGAGTGTGACTGCACAATTCATTTTAAAGGCGATTTAAGGGGGGGGTGCTCTAAAATTGGTATTGTAAGGATTTTTGCAATTCTGCCTAATATGAATGAATGATTTAACTATTGAATTTTTTACATATAAATTATGTACCAATAAAACTCTTTAAAAAAAGAAAAACATATAAGATGAAAAAATCACTTTAAAGAAAAAAATCATCCTAACATATTCCAGATCAAGTCTGTAAGTCTGATATTAGACCATATGACTGATACTAGTCAATAAATTCCTCTTCACACTCATGCAGCATATGGATTTTTGGACTTATTATGGGCTTGGACTGGACTGGGTTGGAATGCTTTCTTAACTTATAATTACCCTTTATATAGAACTCTCTCATATGCAAATGAGTTTCTATGGATTTGTTTCTCTAGTCTACCCATACTAACACAAACAGTCAGGTGAAGCAGAGAAAGTGTGGTCCACCTCCAGGGAGGAAAAGAGGAAGTCCCAGAATCCTCATGAGAAGGTCATCGCCAGTCTATCAATCCTTGCAATCCTTACAGTTCTGCTAATCCTGTCAAAGAACTACATTTTGCTGTATTAATTCTTTCCATATGTTTCTTATTTTCCCTCTCCTGTACCTTAGCTCTGATTCTTATTATTTTTCCCTTCTGCTATTAGTAGGATTGTTCTGTTGATTCTGCTCTAATTAGTGTAAGTTTTGTGCCAACATATCTACCACAAGTCTCTCTTCTTTTTTCATGTGGGCATTTATTGCTATCAGCCTTGCTCTGAAAAACGCCTTTGCTGTATCCCAAAGGTTTGGGTACGTCATATTTTCATTCTCATTGGTTTCTGGAAAATTCCTGATTTCAACTCCAATCTGGGTCAATACCTACATCTTTTGCAGTAGAGAATCATTCATCGTCCAATTGTTTTCCCTTGTTTTCTTCACCATCCTTCTGTTGATTTCCAACCTCATGGCATAGTGATCAGAGAGAGAGATCTGTATAATCTTTATGTGCTTGAACTTAATCAAGTGTGAGTTGTGTTCCCAGCATGTTCTTTGAATATGTGTCATGTGTACTTGAACAGAATGCGAATTTTTTTGCTTTGGGGTGGAAAGCTCTAAAAATATCTAACAAGCCCTCCCATTATGTTGTTTAGATCTAAAGTCTCCTTGTTGAGTTTCTTTCCCAGTAATCTTTTTCAGACAGTGGTGTATTAAAGGCATCAACAATAATTGTTGAGCCTATGCTTTCTTTTTTCATCTTTTGTAGTGCTTGGTTTACAAATTTTGTGGGTCTCTTATTGGGCACATATATATTAATTATGTTCACTGATTCTTGGTCTACTGTTTCCTTGAGCATTATAAAGTGCCCATCCTTGTCTCTTGTTATGGCCTGTACCTTGATATCCATTTTGTTGGTTTTTAAGATTGCTACCTCTGCTTTTTTTCCATTGCCATTTTCTTAGTATATTTATCTCCAGCCTTTAGTTCTCAACCTGTTTTTGTCTGTAAGCTTGAGATGTGTCTCCTGTAGGCAGCAGATCAATGGGCTACGTTTCCTAAGTCCATCTGTTAGCCTCTGCCTTTTAATGCCTGAGTTCAAGCCATTGATATTCAGTGTTGTTACATCCATCTGTGGACTCCATGATGTCATCTTGTACCTTTTTTTAAAAAGCGATCAAGTTTTAACAGGCTAAATAGAAAAGAAGTCCATCTGAATGTACCCAGATACCTCTATCCTCAGCTCTCAGGGTGATCAAGTCACCAGTAAGCCCTGCAGTGAAAGGCTGTTGATGTGCAGTCATGTGGAAACGGCAAGCAGCTGTCTCCTTCAGTCATCCTCAGAACTCTTCGCAGACCTTTCATCTGTAGCCACTTTCCAATTTGTGTGTTTGTTTCTCCTTTCCTGTACCTCACTATTGGTCATAGGAATGTGAACTTTTTTCTCTTTTTCCTTTTGATTTTTCAAGTGTGTCTTTCTTGGCTGTCCTTAGAACTGCTGGATGCTGAGTCATCAGACAGAGAAAGGTCACTTTCTGATTGCATGAACAAGTCGGGGTTTTGGAGAGATTTTTTTTCTGGATTTTTCTTGCACCTATGTGATTGTTTCCTCTTCCTGGTACTAGAAACTTCCGTTTCTTCTGAGATCTCGCTTGAAGAATCTGTTGTGACATCTATGGCTTTCTGTTTGCTTTTCTTTTGTGTGTGTGACCTTTTTATCTTGTGTGACTTCTTTGACTTCTTGTGTTTACAAGATTCATGGATAGCTGATTTCACCTGTGGAGATGTTCGTTGTCCATTGGTAATATCTTAGTGATCACTACTGTCTGTTTCAAATTCTTCAGGGCATAACTTTTAATAACCACTATGACCCCATCTGTCTGGCTTGTTAGCTTCATAATCATATGACTTCTTGTTTTAGGACTTAGCCTTAAGAAAATCATCTTCTAGCGACCCCAAAACTTCATGCCTTGGGCTCCAATAGTCCCTCTGACTTTCTTCATCAAAACCATCCCTACACATCGGGCTTGAACTTCTAGGTAGCATTTTCCTTTTGGTCCCCCAATAAGAATCTTTCATCTGGTTCTCTGGTTTTCTGATTTTCCACAATCTGATTCCTCCTGAATCTTCTTGTGAAGATCTATCTGTGTGCAGGATGACATTTCTCAGGAGGACTTTCCCCCGTGGAACCGGGGACATTCTTCAATTCCTCAATCCTGAGGAGATCAGGCATCTTGTTAGTGTGAGAGGAAGCACCACTCCATTACAAGATCTCCCCCGACTCAGGACTCAGAGGCAACTCACGCGCTGCAGCCTTGCATGGCGGGGGTTGGGTGCGGGAGGGCCATCTTGTACCTTTTGTGCTGGTGTGTGTGTGTGTGTGTGTGTGTGTGTGTGCATGCGTGCATGTGGTTAATTTTTGCTTTCTGTCCACTATTGAGCCAATGTTATCTTGGGGGCTGTTTTCTCTTTGCTGCCCTATGCATGGAGTTGTTCTCTGTGTGGCTCTTCTGCCCATACAGAATTGACAAGGATCTTTTGTAGGGCTTCTTTTTATGTACTCTCTGAGTTTTTCCCTATCTGGGAAGACTCTTACCTCTCCATGTATCTTAATAGATCATTTGTCTGGGTATAGTTTTGGGGGTTTTCGTTGTTTTCCTTCAATTTGTGAATATGTTACTCTAGTCCCTCTTCTTCATCGTGCCTGCTACTAGGTCTGAACATCCTCCCATTTGGTTACCTTTATATGTGACTATTTGCTTTTCCCTAGCTGCTCTTATGATCTTCTCTTCTTCATAGTTGGATAATTTAACTATTATGTGTCTTGGTGACTCCTTTGAATTCAGTCTGGCTCGTGTTCAGCCTCCTTAATGGTTGCCTGATTTTCATTTTTAAGTTGGGGGAGTTTTTCTCTAAGAATTCCCTCACTAGTTTCACTGTTGAATTTTTTGCTGTGTCTTGTTCTGGTAGTCCAATTATTCTAATGTTGTTCCTCTTCCTAGCATGAGACATGTCTCTCAGGCTTTCTTCAGCTTCTCCAATTGACTTGTTTGACGGCTTTTCCCATTTGTTGAGTCTGTTTGGTTGTCCTCTATGTCACTGGCCTGATTCTCTGCCTCCTCAAGCCTGTTGGCAAAGACTCTCAATTTGCAAGTGGATTTTGTGATTTCATCCCTTAAGTCTTGCATTTCCCTTTGATGCTTTGCCTTTATCTCCTCTATTATTTCATCCTGTTACTGTATTGCTTCCCTCATATCCTGTATGACTCCAAGCAGAATTCTGAAAATGTCTTTCTGTAGCTGATCAATATCTGCTTCTTCTATGCACATCATTAGATTCATGATGTCTTCCAGCATTATCTTCTGTTTCTCCTTTTTTTCACTGAGGTTGTTGGATTTCACTGGTTGCTGTTTATGTGTTATTTTAGAGGAGCTTGGAACCATCTCCCAGAGTCAAAGAACACTGGGTTCTCTCATGGGGGATTCATTTGAATGCTTCTAGAAACTAGCAGCAGGTACTGGAGAGGTCAGGCTACTGCTGTATCTACCTGTGGTTCCACTCTTATCCTAACAAACCAAAATTTCACTATGTAAAATGTGAACTGGATATTTTTCTCATGGGACGCTGTTCAGGTTGGTGGTTTTTCACTGGCTGATTTCTAAGTAAGGCATAGTGACTTGTCTCACAATGCTTGGAGCACCTTGGGTGGCATGTGGTGTTTCCTCTGTAACTGGAGTGTTGAGGAGGGTATGTGAGTTTACCCTCCTTGGTGTACAGCACCGTCGCTAGCAGGTAGAAGAGGTTGGGCATATGTTCTCTGGCAGCATGGAGCACCATCAGTGTTGGGCATAAGTTCCTCCAGTCACTTGTAGGGCCTCAGGTTTTAGGCAGGCGTTTCACCAGCCATTTGAAGAGAGACCTCCCATCCACCGTGGGTATGGATGAGGGCTGGTCTGAGTCTGCAAGCTGTGTGTAAAGCCAACAAATGAGGGTGGGAGGTCCCCCAAATGGGCCTTCAGAGTTGCCCTAGGCAGAAGGAAGTGGTCTGGAGGTTGATAGTGACCTGTGAAATGAAAGAGAGGGAGAGGAGAAGAAAAAGAGAGGAAGAAGAAATAAAGGAGCAAATCCCAAACTAACACCCAATCACCAAAAAAAAAGTGAAAAGACTAAGCAAAAGTAAAAACTGTCAAAAAAAACTGAAGCTGGTAAGACTATGGCAGGAAAGATATGAGATAAAAGAGGAGAAAAGAAGAAAGAGTGATAGAAGAACAAGATAAAGGGGGAAATGTGAAGAAGAGGAAAAATAGATAGCTTAGTCCCATGCTGTGTGTAGCATTGTTTCGTGTCATGTACAGCAATGTCACAGGGTCCAGGCTATAGCTCTCCCCACAGAGTGTGCAGAGTTGTCATAGACAGAAGGCAGGGGGCTAGAAAATAGCAGTGGCATGTGGAAGGAAAGAGAGTGAGAGGAGAGAAACAGAAAAGCAAAAAGAGAGAAGAAAGAGAAAGAAGGGGGAAAGCACAACTATGTGCACGAAGATTGACTGTCATGGTAAAGAGAGAAGAGAGAAAGAAAAAATAAGTAACAAAGAGATAGCTGTCCTTTGCTTGCCTGAATGTGGGCTCAGAGATGGCAAGTTGGTGTACCCTTTTAATACAGGGACCCAGTAGTACTGGGCAGAATTGCTGCAATTGGCAAGATCACCTTAGAGGTCCAATGCATGTTTCCTCAACAGTGTGGAGTGCTGTAGTGGACTGTCTGTCATAGCTGCCTTGTGTGGTGTGCAGCCCTCCCACAGAGAGCATGCTAGAGTTCCCTAGGCAAACGATAGTGGGTTGAGTTTCCCTAAGTGGAGGGTAGTAGACTGGAACTCAGCGATGGTGTATGACAGAAAAGAGAAAGCGAGGAGGGGGAAAGGGAGAAAAAGAAGAAGAAGAAAGCAAACTAACAATGCTGGGCCCTTGAGACCAACTGTTCTGGGAAAGGTATCAGAGAGACTAAAGAAAGAAGAAACAGAATGTTAACTACGGCAATAACTGAGGCTTGATTGCCTGACTGTAGAGCTGGAAGAGTTCCAACTCTGCCTCAAGGTAGCAGGGTGGTTGTGCCCACTTGGTATCGGGTCTCACAATTGCCGGGTGGGGTTACCCTTGAAGGTGAGATCACAGCAGCAGCCAGGCATCAGTTTCCACAGCAGTTTGAGCACTGCAGTTTACTAGTAGGCCTGCCTTATGGTATATGTAGCACTACAGCAGAGGCGTGGTGGTGGGGTGTTCCTTCAGCCACGTGTATGGTTCCTGGACAGGCAGAGACTCCCCAGATATATGTAGACTCACTGAGAGGGGCTCTGGACTCATTAACCAATCTAGACTGCTTTTGCCCTACTAGTTCAGAGGGTTTTTGGTTGGTGGGTGGGTTGGTGGGTTGGTTGGCCGGTTGGTCAGTTGTTTTTTCCCATGGCCAGTTAAAATAAAATTAGATTAAATTGGCTCCCTAACTCTGGGATCTGACTCAGTTAGGAAAAGAGTCTTTGTTATGTTGAAAGTTTCCAAGCACTGTAGTTAACTTGTGGCAGTCCTTAGAGTGGGCCCTCTTCTTATGCTAATGCATGTTAAGAGACTGAGTCTATGTGTTTCCTTGGGGGTTGATCAATGAGGCTGGGATTTGCTGCTTTTTCCCAAGAAAGCATTTTTTTTTTTATTTTGGACTTATGATGTGCCTTGATTTGGGAGCTGTCACACTGACCCCAGAGGAGGAAATCTAGCTTATCAGGAAGATTGTTTTCTTCTTGGCCAACTGGAAGTGAATTTGTCCTGTGGACTATAACTATCTGCTTATTTTCTGCCACACCGCACCAACTCAGGTAAATTCCTGCTTTTTTTCTACTTCGAATTACAGCTTCACTCTGGCCCCGCTCCCCATGTTCTAAGCTCAAGACAGCTAACAATGTGGGGAGCTCTGGTGTGGGGTCCTGTGACTAGGCATTAGAGGTTCTCCTCTTGTCTGGGATCATGCCCCATTTAGGGCTCAGCCTGGGGAAATCACTGCTCATTAAGAAAATACAGAGGTAACTCTTTAGCTGGAACCCACAAATCCAGCATGCCAAGCCTAGAGCAATTTAGTGCATTCTTGGTTCGCTTTGTGAGTGGAAATCCCAAAAACATGGAGTTCAGGATAGACCCTAGGACCCCAGTTCTAATTTCAGGACCCCACCTCCCAGTCTCATTTATAAATAATGTTATTAATTTTTATTTGGATAAATAAAGGCGAGGAAAGCTTGGTTGCATAGTGGTTACATATTGGACTGCTCACCACGATGTCAGCAGGTCAAACCACCAGCCATTCCCACAGCCACTCCCACAGCTATGGGACAAAGGGAAGACTTTCTACTCTTCTAAAGAAACCACAGAGGGGCTGAGCCCCGGTGGTGTAGTGGTTGTGCGCGGGACTGCGGCTCACTGGGACGGAGGTTCAATTCCAGCAGTGGGGCTGGGCCTCCTACTCCCACCGCCAGAGAGCAGAGATGCCAAAAAAAAGAAAAGAAAAGAAAGAAACCACAGAGTCAGTTCTACCCCGCCCTATAGGGTCACCCTGAGTGAGAATGAGGGCAAGGAGCAAAGATACTTAGGGCATTTATTCATATTAAGGACATCTTTTATGCTTATAGACATGCTTACTATAAAAAAGCATGTCTTATACATTCATTATATATACATGTACATACAAGATAAATTAGAGAGATAGTAGATAGACAGATAAAAGGATAGATAGATAGACCAGTCAGAATACTCCTTAGAAGCAAGGATGGACAAGATTTCATCTCATGTACATAAGGCATGTTAGTAGAAGGTCCCACTCCCTGAAGAAGGATATCATGCTTGGTTAAAGCAGGGGGTTGGCAAAATGGGGAAAGATCCTCAATGAGACAGGATATCGCAGTGACTGAAACGCTATACAAATAACAGAGATTGTGAAGAAGACACGGGTTTGGCACCACTATGTTCTGCTGTGTCTGGAGCCACGGTGAGCCAGAACCAAGTGGACAGAACCCAACAATGATGATCTTCCTTAGATATTGATATCAAAGGCACTTCTTTTAAAACTTTCTCAATGTTGGCTGAGCCTCGGTGGCATAGTGGTTGGGTGCAGGCCTGTGGCCCACGGGCTTGGTGGTTCAAATCCAGCAGCAGCTCTCCAGGAGCAAGGCTTGGTAGCTCCCACGACCACCAGAGGGCAGTGATGCCCCCCCAAATAACAAACAAACTTTCTTGATGTTAACCTTCATCACAAAGTGTGCTTTGCAGAGAACTCAACCTATATGATAAGTAACAAAATACAGACACCAAAATGACTTGCGCCTGCCAGATAAATTCTCTCTCCTGGAAGGTACTTACTTGATCAATACTGAGGCACTTACTATTCAAAGTGCCTGCACCATTATCTATCTACTGACAGATATGCAAAAGAAAACTTTAAGTTGATCATCGTTTTCTCTTTTGTTGTTGTAAAACATACTCAAGTTATAACTTCCTAATGGTATTTATAAAATCATTAGTTATGGAACCATTTATGAAACCTACTTACTGGAAGAGATCCGAATCCCATCTCCCAACCCCTCTGTCCAGAGTCTGATTAGATTTTCTCTTCAAAGATGGCTCCTTAACAATCAGAGACAAACCCCTGATTCATTATTGCTTTGAGAGTAAGAAATTGCCAAAAGACTAACTGTACTTCCACTGGGCTACCCTTTCCAATATCAGGCTGCTACCTGCTCTTCAAGGGCAATACTTGGGGTCAGAACACCACATAGAATTTCCGGGCAGTTGTTGCTATCTTGGCTGACATAGGAAAGGAGAAGCCATAATGTAAGTCTCTTCCATGTCTTCAATTTATTTTTTTCCTGTCATATGCCTCTGCTGAAGAAGACCTTATTCCATTCTCTTGGCACTGGTATGTATTTGTTATGTGCCTTTAAATCTTAGTGCATATCCGACTTTCTCAAGAACTTTTCTTCTGGTCCAAAGGCTGGGATGAGGTCTTTTTATTGAACATTCTCATATTCTCTCGTTTTGTTGTTGTTGTTTGTTTTTGTTTTTTTTGTAATGCTGATGATGGTTTGTAAAGATGAATGCAGGCAGCTATGTTTTTCATTGTCTGTCACACCAGAAAAGTTTGAGAAGAACTGAAACTTCTGGTTGTCCACCATTTAATTGCTGGCATCTTTCTCAGAGCTGAGCGATGATTACTCAATAATTATTTTTAATTAAGAAAGTTATCATGGTAATGTATAAGAACAGAGGTGGAAGAAAAAGAAGCAAGAGGGATTTTTTTTCTACTGCTGATTTCACTGCCATGACTAGATATTTTGCCTTTTAGTGCCATCTTATTTTTATTTTAAGCTGCTCCTCAAATTTTATCTAATTTAAAAAGAAAATGCACCTACTATATGTATCAAATTAAGTTGCTAAGAATGTTCTCATGTCATTTCCATGACAAATCAAATGAAATGAATGGATAAGCAAATTATTAGTGGGTCAAGGAAAATAGGAGCTCAAAGTGTTTTCTAGAAATGAGAAAGACCCACTAGAAAAGTTTCGAACTGCCATTAGATTTACATCTCCAAAATCATGTTAGCCAAGTGTAAAAGTACATAAATCTTTGATATTGAATGAGTTCTCCCAACTTCTCTCACCTGGAGTCCACTGGAAATGGGTTGAGGGATGTTTTTATGCTGGATGAGCAGACAAGTTCATTAGCATAATGAAAAATGGGGAGGGCAGCAGGGAGGAACATCTAACAGTATTGAAGTCCTGAGTGTTTTTAGATTCAGTGACTGATAACCGACTATCTTATCCCAGTGGAATCCCCTTGAACTCCAGATACTCATCTGTCTCACTGCCCCTTTCACTGCCACCTTTTAGCTGACTGTGCCTCTGAAAAACACCCAAGTTCAAAGGTAGGGCTTTCCTTAGCACCAAGCCTAATTCATAAAACTTCTAAGTAATTTCTTCTGTTCAAAATGCTTCAGACCATATTTTGGAGACAAATCATAGCCAAACAACATGACATGGATAACTCAATCTCTGAATTTATTCCTCAGCCCCCTATCTTCCACCACTTCCATAAGTTACTGAACTAATAAAAGCAAACAACAACCAAAAAGAAAAAACCCAGAGTGAGGCAGGAGTCAGCCATCAAGGCTCATATTTCCTCGTCACATGACCCAGGCTAGCAGTGACTATCACCTCACGGTTTTCCCCTGCAACTTAAATAAAACCCTCCTTCAGAGGAAGCATTCATTAGCCTTGCACTGCAAAGAAATTTACAAAAGGATACATTAAAAAACAAAAACACTCTGAGATGCTCACATAGACATGTGAAAGCCAGACTAGCTACCAATTGATCCTTGGGCCTTAGGGTGCATAGATACCAGCAGTCTCACTGCAGAGTACCAAGTTCCCCATGGGAGTATGCATTTTATATCAATGGGAAAGATAGGCTTAGAGCCTGTTTTCTGTGAAGCCATTCATGACAGTCCCAAGACACTTCACTGTGCACACACAGATGCACACAACACACCATCTGTGAAATATCCTAGCACATTTTGGGGTGTCTCTAGCTGCATTTGACAGTGCCATGGACTGCCAAAAGAACAAACAAATAAGTCTGGAAAGAAGTGCAGCTAGATTGCCTTCAGAGGCAAAAGTGGAGAGACTTTTTGTCTCACATACTTTCAACAGGAGAAGCCAGTCCCTGAAACTGACACCATGTTTGGTAAAGTAGAGAAGCAGTGCAAAAGAGGAAGACCCTCCACACTATGGACTGACACAGCAGTGGCAACAAGGGGCCGAAACATCAGAACAGAAACATCAAATGGAGGGTGGAACATGACCTGGCGGTGCTTTGCTTTGATCAGAAGCTATTCCTCACCACCAAGGAACGTTGTGTCACTAATCACCCCCAATAAATAAATACTGCTCTCACGTCTATTGTTTTCAGGACTATGTGTCTTTATCAGAGCAGGCAGCCTCCTTTCTCCTCCAGGGTGTGTCTAGTGAGTTTGAACTGCTGACCTTGCAGTTAGCCTCTGAATGCCTAGCCCAAGACACTACCAGAATTCCTTCACCGCTCATAGTACCACATTAGCTGTTTAAGTGGGTGTTTACTGCACTATACTGGGACCTATACTAGTTACCATTGAATTGATTCTGGTCCCAAGTGTGTCAAAGTAAAACTGTTCCAAAGGATGATTTTTCAGAAGGAGACTGCCCCCTTTCTTCCAAAGCACTTCTGGGTGAATTTCAACCTTTCAGTTAGCAGCCAAGTACATTAACTATTTGCATCACCCATATAATCTGCTGGAGGCTGGAACCACATTATTTAACTTTATACTTCATCACATTGCATAGGATTGAACACCTAGTAAAATTTCAATATGTGTTTGTTGAATTAATGCGGGAATTTAAAATAGAGAAACCTGACCAAATTATCCAATGAAAGCTGCCTTTCTCCTGTAATAACTAATATTGCTCAGTCAATTTTATTTCATTCCTTTTAAAATATCTTTCTGTTTATAGACATAATGCTTTTCATTATGAAATTTCAACTATGCACTAAAACCACTGATCTTAAGCAGATTCTCATGCATAATGACCCTTTATGACAGGGTAGAACTGCCTCTGTGGGTTTCCAAGATTGTAACTTCTTATGAGAATAGAAAGCTCCACCTTCCTCGCAAGGAGCAGCTAGTGATTACAAAATGCTGACCTGAGAGTTAACAATCCAGCACATAACCACTATAGCACCAGCTATAAAAGAGTCTTATGCAAAATAGGTACACAAGCAAATGTAGTGAAGAAAACGGATGATGCCCAGCTATCAAAAGATATATTGTCTGGGTTCTTAAAGACATAAAGTCAAACAAGTGGCCATTTAGCTCAGGAGCAACAAAGCCCACATGGAAGAAGCACACCAACTTGTATGATCATGAGGTGTCGATGAGATTAGATAGCAGGCATCAGAAGACCCAAAACAAAGAAAGAAAGAAAAAAAAAACATATTGTTGAGAATGAGGAGGTTAGAGCAGAGACCCAAAACCCATCCACAGACAATGGGATGTCCCCTCACAGAAGGGCCACAAGGAATAGCTGTGTCAACCAGGGCAGAATATAACACTGATGAAACACGATGGTCTTCCAGTTCCTTAAGGCTTCCTCACTCTCCACTATCGTGACCAAAGTCCTGCCTTTCAATGCAGGCTAGACCTGAGGATTACACGGGTAGAGAAAGGAGCTCACAGCACAAATAATTCAGGTCAGATAAACCCCTCGGGAACAGAAATGGGAGTAGCAATGAGAGGGAGCAAGGGGAAATGGGGAGAGGAGAAGAGAGTCTTTACAGGAATAAAATTCCTCTTTTCTCCCCCAGAGCAGCTAGTGGGTTTGGACTTCCCACCTTACAGTTAGAAGTCTAATATTTACCTCAAATAGCACCAGACACCCATTAGAATGGCTATAATCAAAACAAACTAATGATAGCAAATGTTAATGAGGAAATTGGAATTCTCACACACTGCCAATAGGAATGTAAAATGGTACTGCCACTGTGGGAAATAGTTTGGTGGTTTCTCAAAAAAAGTTAAATTATCACATGACTGAGCAGTCCCAGTCCTAGATATTAAACATATATATCATGCAAGCCAAAAAATTGAAAACATACATTCACACACAAAAAATGCACAGATATTTCTAACAGCATTATTCATAGTAGTCAGAAAGTAGAAAGTTTGTCCTAGAATGATTTTTGCTTGTTGCTGATATGCAGGAAGCTATTTGAGTGGTACTTCAAGCACAAGTTGCAAGGTCACCTACCATAGATCTGTTTCAGCAGCAAATCCAGATTTGGACAGACTTAGAGGAAAGTCTTGGAGATCTACCTCCCAAAGTCAGTCGTTGGCTATCAGTCAATCTCTTCTATGGAGCACAATAGAAGTGAGTCTAACTCAGTTCCTTTAGACAAATGATCAGAAAGGATCCATCACCCGGTGGGGGGGCGGGGAGCGAATCCCATCGTCAGTGAAGCAGAGAAGCAGCAAGTGGGAGGAAGAACCTTCCTGAGAGGATTTGGCACAAGAGCAGCAACAATGGACTCAAAGTTGCAGGCAATATGGAAAATGTAGCCTTCTGTTGTACAAAAGGGTCCATGAGTCGTGGTTGACTCCATGAACACTAACAAGTTATCAAAATGAAGGTCTTATCTAGGTAGTGAGTGCCCTGTCTCAGTGAGTATGTAAAGGTATGTTTCTCTCAGGAGTACTACAGAAGAAATGCCTGCCCTGCATCTGGGATTGAACGATCTCCTAAATTCCATATTGTAGTAGATATACCCTAGTGCTTCATGCATAGCAGACACCCAATTATTAAATGAATAAATAAACAAGTATCCGGTCACTACATGAACAAGCATATCGTCACAAAGCATGCGTTAAGCACCTCTCTGCAAATGAGGATCTGCTAGTTAGCAAATGCCAGCCACCCCATTGAAAGTTTGCTATGAATGAGAGCCAATTTGTCCCTGGTTGGCGGAGAAGTGAATTTCACATATTCTGCATTGGGTTTTTTCAGCCATTAGAGAAGTTATTAGAAGAAATCCAATAATGAACTTCAGTTGCCAGGCTGGGGGAGCAGAAACACAGTCTGCTCTCTTTTGAACCACACTGTTCTCCTGAAAATGCCCAGCTCGGCGCCTGCTCCATGCTGATGGGGAGGCTCGCCCGGGCGAGGAACTGCAGTCCCAATGGACTGAATGAAGAGTGCATGCTGGGTCCTTCTCCAGTCCTGGGAGGACAGGAGACATTATCTGAAGAACAGATATTCCCTGGATCTGAGAATAAATAACGGGGATGCCATCAACTGAGGCCACCGTCATCCCAACAGTCATAGCCCCTTGTCTAGTGCCGGGCAGCAGCAGCCACTGATTGACCTACTGTTCTCTTTCCAAAACAGCCCCAACAAAACAGCAACAACAAAGAACGTTCACCTTCCCTCGACCCCCACCCCCCACCACCTCCACCAGCACCTTCCACCAATTCCTATCAGTAGTTTCTGACAGGAAAATGGTTTACATGCCATGGCTAGTGATTTGTACCTGCCCATAAGCACCGCTTAAGAAAAGGCCTGCTTATCTGCCTCCATAAAGATTACAGCAAGTAGCCGTTTTCTTCACTCCATGACAACTACCAACAGCAGCTTCCGCTAATCAGGGATGAAGTTTAAAATCTACATTGAAAATCCATCTGGCCACCCGGGAACACCCCAGCCCACGAGTTCCAAGACTGTCTCCCCCCCTGCATGCCCTCGCTAGGCACTAATCTCCAGCCGCAAATGAAAAGGGCTGAGACGTCAGGATCTCTCCCACGCCATTCCTTCTCGTTACGTCTCTTGTCTTTACCGAGTGGCAGAAAGCTGTCCTTCAGAAGGCAATTTCACGAAGTTAAGCATGATTTTGGATAAGTGAGCCCCGAGGGCTCGATAAACAAGTAGGAGCAGATGTTCCAAATGGTCGAAGGACTGTGAAAAGGGAAGAAGAGGGAATAATGTTGCCAGGCTGACATTTCGTGCCCGGGACCTGTCTGAGCTCAAAGCCACCAGTACACCTGCTGCAGGAACAGTGTTTTGAGGTGATCTAATATGCTCTGTGATAAGTTCAAAAGGGCACCATGCACATAACTTCATTCTAAGGTCAGTAAATTAGAGTGATCTTCTAATGAGAGATAATAAGCTGTGTTTTCCAGCCTTGGGAAGGCACAGGCAGAGCAAGGCCCTGGCTCCACAAAGAGAGATTTCCCCCTTTTTCTCCCTCCATGCTAGACCCCTAGGGGATCAGGAGTGCAGAGAGCAGCCCCTCTACCCCCACTTTAGCCATAATCTCAGTCTTGGTGAGTCTACAACCTTCAACACCTTCAACACACTGCCCTTCCTAAGCCCAAATCAGCCATGTGATTTCCTGAAATCAGGGGCCAATCAAGAAACTGAACAGTGACATTCAGAACCCTGGGATTAAGGAGAAAAAAAACCAGCACCCCACCACATCAGGCCTACTTCCATGGGAAGAACTTGAATTTAATGACAAGTTTACAGCTTTTGAATAGAAATCTTCCTTTGTGAACCTCTGTAGTAGCTAATCAGTTAATCTTCCTGGAGTACCTGCTAAAGCCAGACACTGTGCGACTGCTGAAGGAGGCGATGTTAGTGAGGCAGACACCTTTCCTCTCTCTAGAGATGCAGCAGGGGTCAAGAGATCAGGTCTCTGAGTTGGATCCAGATAGATTCCAACTTATTGGCTAAATGAGCCTGAAAAAGTCACTTCACTTCTCAGAGCCTTATTTGTAAAAAAAACCAATTTTTGAAGCAATTAGGTTTTGTGTCAGAGTAGAAGTGTGCTCTATAGGCTGATATTTGCAGAATTTGATTTCCAAGTCTTTCTTCCAAAGCATCTCTAGGTGAACTCCAACCACCAATTTTTGGTTAGCAGCCAAGAATATAAACGATTGGTACTACCCAGGGACTCCCCATTTGTATTCCGAAGTTAAAGTGTCTGACACATAGCAATCATTTGAAAATGGCAGTTATAATAATTATATCTTAGTATATAAGTTCTGACAAACATTTATTTTATTTAGATTTATCTTTTAATGTCTTTCAAGATAGAAGAAATTTTTCTCATTGGCAGAAATCATGTCTTCTTTTTCTTTGACAACCTCCAGTCCTTTGCAACCCCTGACCACCTATAAGGAAAATGCCAGAAATTATCATCTTGAGAATTATAACTTAGTATGTTGTGCAGAAAGAATTGATGAAATATCATTAGAGACCAGATGAAAATCATTGATCGGTCTGATAAGGGTGTCTTGCTTTATTCTTTAACTACAAGGTTTAAAACTTCATGGGAACCAGCCTAAATTTGAAGCAACACATTTTCTTGCTTCTGGACAATAAAAATCTACCATAGTGATGAGGATAGAATAAAGCTTTCAGAATCTTCGTTTTCTGATGAGGCACAACTCAAATGGAGAAGAAACAACTGCAAACATCTATTACTAATCATCACTTGGGATGTAGGGCATATGACTCTAGGATAATGAGAAGTCATCAAAAGATGAAATGGAATATGTAGATAATAATATCCTAGGCATTTGTGACCTGAAATGGTCTAATATTGGCAAGTTTAGAATCACACAATGCGATGATTTACTAGGCCAGAAATGGCCAATTCAAGAGGAATGGCATCACATTAATCTTTAAAAAAGAGTATTCCAGGTTCTATGTTGAACTAAATTTGTCTGTGCTAGATTTATACAAGAAAAGCCAGTTAAAACAAGTTTCATTCAATTTTCATCACCAACCCATAAAACTAATGATGAAGAAATATAAGAACTCTTCAAACATATTCATTTTGAAATATATCAAACATGCAATCAAGGTGCATTAATTATTGTTAGCAATTGGACTACACAAGCTGGAAACTAAGTGGAAGGGACTGAAGTTGGGAAATATGGCCTCCATGATAAGAAAGAAGATAGAGATTGTAGGATAATATTTTGCAAGACCACTGACTTTTCATTACAAATATATTTTTTCAACATAAACAGAAACTATACACAGGGATTTTACTAGATGGAATACACAGGGACCAAACCTAGTATGTCTATAAGGAAAATTATATAAGAGTTCAGTATCAGCAGCCAAAATCAGGTCAGGGGCTGTCTGTGGAACAGACCATCAATTGTTCATATGTAAGTACAGGTTGAACTTGAAGAAAATTAAAACAAGTGCACAGGAGCCAAAATATAACCTTGAGTATCTCTCACTTGAATAACAAGAACATCTCAAGAATAGACTTTTCACATTGAACATTAATGACAAAGAACCTGAAAAGCTGTGGAATGAGATAAAAAAAAATCTTGACAAAAACAAATGGTCATTAAAAAGCCGGAAAGGGGACGAGATCAGGCGCGCTGAAGCACACCAGCCTGTGTGATCACGAGGGATCCAAATGAGCAGGTATCAAGCATGGAAGAACAAGAAGCACATCACTACGAAGGAAGGGGAGAGCAGGGTGGGACCCAGGGGCCATTTGTGGGCAATTGGACACTCTCTTACAGAAGAGTCGCAGGGAGGAGACCGGCCAGTCACAGTGCAGTGAAGTAGCAATGAAACATACAACTTTCCTCTGGTTCCCAAAGACTTCCTCCCCCCAACTAGCATGGTGCCAATTCTATCTTACAAATCCAGCCGGACTGGAAGAGGTACACTGGTAGAAATGGGAAATGGAAATACAGGGAACCCAGGATA
>PVJH01013193.1:8512-61399 GCA_004026705.1 Nesogale talazaci
GGGGGGGGGACGTTGCTGCCCAGTCTTACGGCCACCGTGAAAGGAAAGGGTCCCCCAGTCCAAACTTCAGAGCCCTGCTGTCCCATCGCAGGCAGGCAGTACTCTGGGCAAGTGGCTCAGTGCAGGCTCCAGTGACCCTGGAGAGTAGAGGGCAGGGGGCCTGTGAGGGGTCCCTTACTGACTCAGAGTACTGCAAGGGTGGGGTCTGGGGGAGGGGTGATAGTCGGGGACAGGGGCTGTGGCAGGACACCTGGGGGCTCTGAGCAGGGCTGCTCTGGCTCCCACCACTCTCAGTAGCTGTGAGGTGCGTCTTTCACACCCGTCCGCTGAGTTTGCCTCTCGTAGGTGGCCGGCTGGGCTGGGAGGTGGTGGCACCGCTGGCCAGCCCTCAGGATGGGGCTCTGCCTATGCCCAGCGCGCCTCTGGGTGTCTCCTGTGCCCTGTAGGTGACCACCCTCCCCAACACGCTTGTGGGGAGCAGTGCTGTGCCCCGGCAGCGGGTGAGGAAGAGAGTCAAGGTGCTGACCCTGGCCAAAAGGTACAGGAAGGGGCGGGGCGGGCAGGGCAGGAGGCTGCTGCGGTGGGGGCCTCCACTGCCCACAGCCTCAAGGTGGCCTTTCTGCCCCGAGGATCCTGCGGTTCAAGAAGGAGTACCCCACCCTGCAGCCTAAGGAGCCTCCGCCCTCCCTGCTGGAGGCTGACCTGACGGAGTTTGACGTCAAGAGCTCGCACCTGCCCTCTGAGGTCCTATACATGCTGAAGAACGTCCGGTAGGGACTCCGCCTCCAGGGCCGGGGTGCCAGGGGGGTGGGGTGGGCGAGGGACGAGCATGGCGCAGAGCCCGTGGCGAGCACAGCCATCTCTCCGGCCCTTCCCAGGGTGCTGGGCCACTTTGAGAAGCCACTGTTTCTGGAACTGTGTAAGCACATGGTGTTCATGACGCTGCGTGAGGGGGAGCACATGTTTCGGCCGGGGGACCCGGACAACAGCGTGTACGTGGTACAGGACGGGCGGTTGGAGGTCTGCGTGCAGGACACGGTGAGCCCCCACCCCGGCGCGCTGCTCTCGGGAGGCCTGCGCCCTCCACCGCCCTCCGTGCTGAGACACAAAGGCTCACCTTTTTCCGAGGGCAGTTGCCTGGAAGCTGGGTGCTCACCTCACCTCCATTCTGTCCTCTGAATGTGCCCCTCCTGCTCCCGGGGCCGCGGTGGTGTGTGAGCGCTTCCTAAGCCCGAGTCTCCCCTTGGCTCAGGCGGCCCAGGCCTGAGCGTCGCAGTGGCACTGCTGCCCCACCTTGGGTTTCTAAACCCAGGGTCCTTTCTGAGTAGGGCTTGGGTCCCACCTTTGAGACCCGGGCCCCATCAGGCTGGGGAGTGGGGCCGAGGAGGAGGAGGGACCATACCCCAACAGTGCTCTAGACCTGCTCCAGCCCCAAACACCTGGTACTGAGCTGGGACACAGCCCGAGAGGCGGGGCCAGGGCCTCTATAGCCTCTCTCCTTGACAGCAGTGGGTCTCTCAACGCTGGGAGCGTTTGTGGGAACGTGGAACGGAGAGATAGTAGAATCTCTGTTATCTTGCTAGCTGGGTGTCTTGAGCTTGGAGCTGAATCCATCCTGGAAAGGCAACTGTGGCTGAGCTGCTGATGGGGAGGGGCTTGGGGGTGGTTATCCGCCTCTTTCGTCCTCTAGCCCATGGGGAGGGTAGCGAGCTCTGGGGGCCGAGGCTGAGCCTGCGGTGGCCTGGGCAGATGGATAGATGCCCCCTTCTGCTGCCCACTCCCAGGATGGCACTGAGGTGGTGGTCAAGGAAGTCCTGGCGGGGGACAGTGTCCATAGCCTCCTCAGCATCCTGGACATCATCACGGTGAGTCCCTGGCCCTGTGTCCTGGTTCAGCCCCTGCCCCTACCTGGAGGGTGGGTCCTTTACAGGGACCCAATCAAGCTTGACCTTGTGCCTGAGCAGGGGGTAAGGAGGTGGGCATGGCCCAGCTTGGCTGGCACGTCAAGAAGAGCCGGGCATTTGCTGTCTTTCAGCAAAAAGAAAAAGGGGAGGGGGCAGGAAGCAGAAGCCAGTGAAAATGAACAGTTGGGAAAATAAATCAAATCGTCAAAAAATGGATGACTCTTTAGCTAGACAAGAGAAGAAAGAAAGGAGGAGGATAAATGCTGGCCCCATCGACCTACCCTACCGACATCCAGACTCACCAGGGAGTGTGGCAGACGTGAGGCCTCAGGGAACAGCTCTGAAGCCAGGAGCAGGTTCCCCGGAGGAAACAAAGGGCCGCAGCTCCTCAAGAGACACAGGGTCTGCCGAGCTCTCCGTGGATGACACCCCCCAACCAGCCAGCAAACACTGCGGGAAGAAGTCGTCCGTGTAAGGCTGATTTCGGCCACACACAGACCCAGAGAGCCAATCAGCGAAATGTAAAGCAGACTTTACTGGAAGCTTGCGGGCGGGTTCACCAGCTCGTGAGGTTTGAGCTGATGAAAGCGCGCCGGATGGAGAAATGGGGGGTCTTTTATACCCCCTTTGCTGGCGATACAATTGGGGAAGTGCACAGGGAAGGGGGGAAGTGCACACACAGCTCAGATTTTGCAGAGCAGACGGTCATTATCTCAGCGGTCAGGGGAGAGTTGGCCAAACACACATCCTGGGCACTGGGCTCCAGGAAGCTGTGGTCAGGCAGAGGGAGAGGTCACTGAGGGGTGAGTTCCAAGAGGTAGAATTGAGGCGCCTAGAGACCCAAGATGGAGTCCCTTGTGCCAAGACCAGGCAGTCTGGATGCGCTGACTCCAAGAAAGTGAGGAGGAGCAAGTGCCTCCCAGTGGAAGTTTTCAAACCATGCTGAGTTCCCGCACAGTCACCTTATGTTTAGAACAGTGGGGTTTCTGCTCACCTCTCTTCATTTGCCAACCACGTGACCACGTAGAAAAGGGCTGTATAGGAAAGTACTGGTATGTAGGGTTGGCTTATGAAAATAGAGAGTTCATGTGGAAGAAGCAGTTGTATGTCTGGAAATGCAAACATTAAGAGCAGCAATCACATTAGCATCAGAGATACATGAAATCATCCAATAAACTCCATGCAGGACATGTGTCTGAAGATGACTCTTCACCGATGAAGCCCCTGCCCTCCAGTCTGTGCGCACTCACAGTGGCCCGCAGGGCAGGGAGGCCTGCACAAGAGGGGTCGGCTGAGTCTTTCCGCGGTTTGCACTGCTAACCTTAGCGGTTGGTAGCCACAGTGCACCAGGGCTGCTGCAGAACCCCCCTAGATTCCCTGTGGACGAAGCCAGGCCTGCTTGGTTAGCATGAAGCCCGCCCCCACGCAGCGAGCGCTCCGCAGGGGGTCCAGGGCCAGTGGCCCCGTACTTGTGCAGGGCAGCCAGCAGTCCGATGCAGAACCCAGGGCTCCCATACATCGGACACCACAAAGTGAAGCGTCTCTACAGGGCACTGCTGGAGGAGGAAAGCCTGTCCACCTCGGGCAGTGCACCCAGGACGCCCGCCAGAAAGCCCACAGCCCAGCAGAAATGGGTGCCCCTGTGGGACCCGCCTCATGGGGGAGACAGGCCCAGCTGAGGTGCACGCAGAACCTTACTGGGAACTTGGGGCACTACTTGCTGAGGCTCCGCTTTCCTGACTTGAGGAGGTCCAGGTGCTTTGGGGCCTGCACCCCTGTAGACAGGACTGGAGGCGTGTCAGACCCAACAGCCACATGAGACCCACGATGACTAATGGGGCCTTTTGTCACAGGGCCACCCTGCCCCATACAAGACAGTGTTGGCTCGTGCAGCTGCGCCCTCCACCATCCTCCGACTGCCGGCCGAGGCACTGGAGGGTGTGTTTGAGAAGTACCCCGAGACCCTTGTGCGGGTGGTGCAGGTGGGTGCTGCAGGGCGGGTGGCTTTGGAGATTGCACCTTCTGTGTGCCATGGGGCTCTGTCCTGCACAGTGCTGGGTGGGCAGGGTCCCCGGAGGGAGGACCCAGCCCCAGGTGGGCAGAGGGTTTGGGAAGCAGGGGCTGGGGGGCTGGGAAGGAGGGCCCTGGGCTGCTTGTTGTCCCTTCAGCTACATCTCATGGTAAAACGCCGGTCAACCCCCATTGGGAAGAACTGATCAGCTTCCCTCCCCCCCCCAGCAAAAAGTCCTTTGTGTGAAGGGTTGCCTGGGGGAGGGTCAGATGGACAGCATCAGGCAGGCCGTTCAGCCAGGTGCCACTGCTGAGTGACCGCTCTCCGCAGATCATCATGGTGCGGCTGCAGCGGGTGACCTTCATGGCGCTGCACAACTACCTGGGCCTGACCACTGAGCTGTTCAACCCCGTAAGTGCTGCCCCCTGGGCCGTGGGGAGGGCAGGTTGGGCGCTGACTCGAGCCTTAAAGAAGACGAGCTGCACTGAGCGGGTGTGGGGGCTCCCAAGGGGCTCCTGGGCGGAGTCAGGGCTGGCTTTCCCAGAGGGCAGCCTGGCCCCAGTGGCCACCAGCGACTGAGTCCTGCCAGCAAAGCTGTGACAGGAGCAGGAAGCTGACCTCGCACACAGCCCTCCGCACTCCCTGGTCAGCACGGACTGCAGCCCTTGGCCAGCAACTGGGCCGGGGCCACCAGGATCTCCCTCCCTGACTGTCCCTGTCACAGAGGACAGTGCAGCATCCAGCTCCTGCAAGGCTGCCCAGGTCCCCAGCGGCCCTGGCCACCCTCCTCTCCCCTCAGGAGAGCCAGGCCATTCCACTTGTGTCTGTAGCCAGCGTGGCCAAGAGGCAGATATCCGGGAGCCTGGACGAGCGGCCGGAGAAATCTCTGAGAGAGCCCTCCCATCCAGGTGTGCCCTGGTCCTGTGACCTCGGGGGCAGGGTGGTCTGGGGGGGTGGAGCTTCTCCAGCCGCACCCTGAACCCCTGGAGCTGTGGCCCCCACAGCATGGCTGGCTTACCTGGGTCCCCCTGCCCCCAGACGGAGGGGGGGCCTACTCAGGGGGTTCAGGGCCCCTGCTGCGGAGGAGTCTGTCTGTCCCAGTGCCGTCGACCCCCCAGGAGGCTGAAGCTCCTGTCTGTGCTGAGCTCCAAGAGGCCCCAGCGAGTGGCCCCAGCCCTGCGGCCCCATCAGGTAGGGTCCTACTCCTTGTCTGTCGGGGACACCCCACTGGCCAGACAACCCACAGAGGCCAGTGTGGCACTCTGCGGCATGGACAGGAGCCCAAGGCCCAGAGGGACAGGCCTGCACTGCGTCTGGACCCCTCCCTCCTCCACGGGGGCCCCTGCTGAGTTGCTGGTGTGAACCCCTCCCTCCTCCCCCCCGGCCTTGCTTCCTGGCTCCTTCGCCAGCTCCACTGCTTCCGGTCCCTGGTTTGGTCTCTTGCTTTCTCTGAGGAGATCAGTGCGGGGCCCAGCTGAGGGACCCTGCCGGGGTAAGATGAACAGGGGTGGCAGCCACAAGCATGGAGGGCAGGGGTCATACCACATTTGGGTCGCACAGGTCAAGCCATCGCAGTCAGGTGCGTCAGGGCCCTGTCGAGGCCTGCTCCCCTCGAGGCTGCCAGCTCCTGGGCATTGGCCTGGGCGCATGTGCACGCCAGTCATGGCTCTCACCCTGCTCTCCTGACAGCGTCTTGTGCCTCGACTTCCCTCTTGGCCACTCTGGGAGGCGCTCCATGGAGGGAGCTTGGGTCCCAAGGCTGGGCTCCCCCTCTGGCTCCTCTTTCCTTGTGGCTCTGCCGGACATCCTCAGGGGTACACTCTTACCACCAGTTAGAACTGACTCCAGGCATCAGACCACAGAGGAGTAGAGAAGGACGGGACCGGGGAGTCATGACCCGCCAGGGGCACACCTGCTGGGCACACAGTTCAGTCCGCATTAGCCTGGTGGTGTAGTGCACATGGAGGTGCCCCTCGGGTACCCGGGGCAGGTTCCTGGAGCTGGCCCTGCCCTCGTCCCACAGGCTGCCTGTGATGGAGGCACCCATGTCCGGTGGCAGCTTTGTACACATGGCAGGTGTGCGCCCCAGGTGGCTGACCCAGGTTCAGCGAGCCTGGGTCCCCTACCCAGCTGCCTGGATGCCCTCTCTTTGGTCAGACTGTTCTGGTCAGTGGGACTCCAGCCAAGAGGCCTGCAAGGTGTCCTCGTCATTTGGTGCCTCCCTCTGCGTCTTGTATGACGCTCACCTGTGTCTGTGGTACCTGCCTTCCAGTTCCTGATGCCCTTGGTGTGCAGACCTCCAGGCTGTGGCTGAGGAGTGGATGTCCAAGCAAGGCCTTCTGAGGCAGCAGCTGGACAGATGCGCGGCCAAAGCCTGGGCTGCCTTCTCCTGATGCCTACACTGTGCAGACCTGGCATCTATGGTCAAGAAAGTGGACAAATGAGCAGGGTCTTCAGAGGAGGTGGCTGGGCACTCGGGGGCACCAGCCCCTGGGCCACCTGGAGTCCCAGTGGACCTGTGAGGTGTCCTCAGTGTCCCTCTATGGCGCTCTCCCAGAGTCCCGGGCCCTGGAGGAGGAGTAGGTGCCCTGAGTGTCCCCTCCTCTTCTAGGTAGCTTGGTGGGGACTTCCTCAGACCTGCAGACAGCCTGGTGCCCCGCTCGCACCGCCCCGAACACCCCCGAGCATGCTGGGAGCTGGGCAGCCGGCAAGGTGGGTCCTGCCAGTCCATCCTCGAGGAGAGGCGGCCTGCCCCTCCTGCCCAGGTGGAGACCCCAGGCCCTGGGCAGGTCTTCTAATGCGGCACCCTGTCCTCTCCAGTCCAAGAAGAGCGTCCTCGTGTCGGAGACCCCGTCTGCCATCTTCCATTACTCGCAGAGCCACTCGGATGAGGCCGTGGCCAGCAGGAAGACCGATGCCATCTTCAGGGCCGCTAAAAAGGACCTGCTCACGCTGATGAAGCTGGACGTGAGGGGGCGAGGGGGCCAGGCAGGGTGAAAGCGGTGGAGTAGGGGAGAGCGGGGTGATGCAGGCCCCCCCCCCCCTCCGCCTGACCTGCTTGGTTGGGCCTCTGCCCACTGCCAGGCTGTCTTCTGTCATGCCCTGCACCAGTCTTCTCTGAGCAGCAGCCACCCTCGGCCTGTGCCTCTGCCTCCTCCGTGGGCGGGGGCTCCTAAGGCCTTGCCCACCTTTTCTCTTGGGACTGCAGTGCTTCTGGCTCAGTGTGTTCTCTCCCTCTGACACCCCCTCGCCCCAGTGCCTGCTGTGCGTGGCCGTGAGGGGTGAGCTCACGCGGTCCTGTGGCTGCTGGCTGACTGCCTCCCTGCCTCCCGGCTCCCCTCTCTCAGGACCCCTCCCTGCTGGATGGCCGAGTGACGCTGCTCCACGTGCCGGCAGGCACTGTGGTGTCCAGGCAGGGCGACCAGGTGTGTCTGCAGCTTTGGATCCTGAATGGTGCCCACAGCCTCTGTGGCCACCAGGCCACAGTGTCGAGCGCCACTCTGCCAAGTTGTGCAAGCTGAAGCCCAGGGGTGGGGTACCCCTGATGGTGGCTTGCTGTCACCTCTCCTGGGTGTGTCACACCAGGCCAGGCCATCAGAGGCCAGCCCTGCAGAATTGGGGCTGTGTGTGCTGCCCCATCTGGGTGCAGGGTGCCCCATGGTGCTGGGGCAGAGTTGGGAGCCCCCGGGCCCTGTAGCAACAAAAACTGCCCTTTCTTGGTTCCCCTTGTGGGGCAACCAGGAGGCAGGTGGCTGGGGCAGGGCCAGCGAGGGCAGGACGCGGGGCGAGGCCAGAGGATGAACCTGGCCTGCTTGACGGGGGACGCAGCCATGGCGTGCGACTCAGGGACATGCGCTTGCCTTCGCAGGACGTCAACATCCTGTTCGTGGTGTCAGGGCTGCTGCACGTGTACCAGCGCAAGATCGACAGCCAGGAGGACACCTGCCTGTTCGTGACACACCCCGGGGAGATGGTGGGCCAGCTGGCTGTGCTCACCGGCGAGCCCCTCATCTTCACCATCAAGGCCAACAGGGACTGCTGCTTCCTCTCCATCTCCAAGAGCCACTTCTACGAGTGAGCCCTCTGCCGCCCACTGGGGCCACGCATGTGCGCCTGCGTGATGCACGTGGGGTGCACGCACTGGCATAAAGGGGTGTGCATTCGCATGTGTGTGACAGGAAGCATGAAAGCATATGTGTGCGTATATGCATGTGTATGGTAGGTATGTGCATGTATGGATGTCTGTGGTATGCGTGGCAGCTTATTTACCTGTGTGCCCAGGTGTGTGTAACATGCCCATGATGGTGCACATGTATGTATGTAGCAAGAACGTGTGGCAACATATGGCATGTACTCATGTACAGCGTGTGTGGCATGTGCATGAGGGCATGAATGTGTATGACAGCATGTGGGTTTGCACATGCATGTGTGTGGTGTGGTGTGGCAGGAGTGTGTGACAGCATAGTAGCGTGTGTGCCAGTGTGTGTGTATAATGTGAGTGGTGTGACAGCAAGAAGGTATGACAACATATAAGCAAGTGTGTTCATGCATGCTGTGTGGCGTGCATGTGACAGCGTGGAGATGTGCAGCCTATTGACGTGTGTGCTGTGCGTGGCGCGTGGCTGCAGACAGACAGTCGGGCCATCAGACAGCGTGCTCCCTTGTTCCCTCCTTGCTCTTGGGCCTGGCTTACCCTTTGGGGAGTACGTTGGTTCGTTTATGAGGGTCTGCTGTCCCCTGGGCCTGCAGTGCAGCACCGCAGGGCCACTGACTCCTGCCCGTCCCTGCACTCTGCCCTCCTACCCTCTTGTGTCCTGCTCCGAACACTTCCCAGTGCCCCCCCTCCTGCCCATGGCGCCTGCCCTGCGTCTGGGCCCCGCCCGGCCCGGGGGCGTCTGAGTTGCAGGCGGTCCTCTCTTGATCCCTCCGCACATCAGTTAGCAGTGACGCCGCCTCCCTCAGCCCCCGCCCCCCCAGGAACAGCCCGCTCTGCTCACCCCGCGCTGGGGCTTCCACTGGCCCCCAGTGTGTCCCCCCACCCCGCCGTGGTCTGACACGTGGGCCAGACAGGCCTATGTGGTGGTCCTATGCCCGTCGTCCCCCAGGTGCTCTGCTGCTCGTCCTGCCCAAGTCTGCAGTCCCACCTCACTCCCATGCCCTGCTCTCTGCCCTCACTTCTCTCTCGTGCTGCCTCTCCCTGGGGGCAGGGGGAGCGGCTGGGACACCCCGCAGCTTGTATGGAAGTATCTTGAAAGAGTTAGGGTCAGCACCCAAAGTAAGGGGCAGGGAGGTGGGAGTAGGTGGTGGCTGGTGTGTGTCTTGTCAGGTTTCCAGATGCAGGGGCAGAGCTGTCCCCACGTGCCAGCTACAGGGCCTCGCCCCGGCCTGCTCTCAGGCGTGTCTGCGGGGAAGCTGGAAGCTGGGTAGCGGGGATGCCTGGATGCCGCGGGCCTACACCCAGGCTTCCTGGCCCCGCAGGATCATGCGGAAGCAGCCAACCGTGGTGCTGGGCGTCGCGCACACCGTCGTGAAGCGCATGTCCTCCTTCGTGAGGCAGATCGACTTCGCCCTGGACTGGATGGAGGTGGAGGCCGGGCGTGCCATCTACAGGTGAGGTGGGCAGGAGCCCGGGGACAGCGCAGGGGTCAGGCCTGGGCCGGCTGTGGCTTGAGGGCTCAGAGAACAGACGTCCACTGTGCTGCTGAAGCACTTGAAAATGCCATGATTGGTTCAGACGCACCTTAGCCTGCTGCGTGACGTCGCTGCTCTTGCACATTTAAAGAGATCTTCCGCCGCAGAGTCCCGCGTTGCAGTAAAGACCTCATTTGGCTTTTCCCACTTGACTCCTTGACTGCTGCGTCTATGTGCATGGATTGGCTCCAAGTGAAAGGAAGTTTTCCACCTCAATCCCTTCTCCTTCCATCTTCGTGGTGTGAAGTGTTTGTCTTTGGTTACAAAACCACACGCACCGCCACGGGGCCAATCCTCAGCCCTCGCAACCTGCAGGACAGAGGTAACTGTGCTGTCCAGTGTCCACGACTGTGCTCTTTACAGGAGCGGCCTCGGGGTGGGGATCGCTAGCTGTGCAGTATGCAGCCTCAGAGCATGGAAGCATGCTGACATCTGCCCACTCTGCTGACACTTAAGATACCAGAGGCATCGCTTTTGGCATCGCGGCCGTCCACGAGTCTCCACGGCGTGATACCCGACAGGCGCACTACAGCGAATGGAAGGAAGGATGAAGTCAAAGGTCTTCAAAGGGAGGCTCACGAAAGCCAAGTAAAGTAGTATAATGACGTATGCAAAGATCTGAGATTAAGAAGCCGAGCGGGAAGAACGTCATGTTACCCAAGCCGAACGAAGTGAATGAAGAGTTCAAGCCCACCGTTGAGCTGTTGAAGGGTCCCAAGGGCAAGAGAGTGAACGATCCGGGAAGCAACTCAAGAAGATGGAAGGGGGCCGAGCCCCGGTGGCGTCGTGGCTGTGCGCGGGACTACAGCCCACTGGGACGGAGGTTCCATTCCAGCCCACAAGAGCAAAAGCTGGGCCTCCTACTCCCACCACCAGAGGGCAGTGATGCCTAATAAAAAAAAAGAAGATGGAAGGAATACACAGAACTTTGCACACTACATAACTGTTTGGCATGCAGCCCTTGCAGGAGGTAGCAAGCAGCAGATGGTTAAAACTGAAGGCATTAAGGGGGAAAGGTCACTGTGCATTGGAATCCTCCACACTCCCTGCCACCATGCTGTTTCAGCTCACAGCAACACTTACATGACAGATAAAAACTGCCCCACTGTGGGTTTCTGAGGCTTCTCCCAAATCTTATGGGAGAAGATAGCCTCGCCTTTCTCCTGAAGCATGGCTAGTGGATTTGAACTGTTGACCTTGCAGTTAGTAGCTCGATATGTAATTCACTATACTGCCTAGGATCTTTTGATGCAATGAATGCATTGTATTGGCAGGAAAAAAAAGGCTCTAATAATTGATAGAACTCTGATGGAAATGTTTCAGCCGATGGGTGCACCACTGGAGGTACTCGCTCTGATGTGCTAAGAAATCTGGAAGACACCTATGTGGCCAGCCAATTGTAAAGGAACCATATCTGGGCCAACTCCAAAGAGAGGTGAGCCAACAGAAGACAGAAACTACCCAGCAGTGTCACACGCAGAGAAGCCCTGGCAGCACGGATGGGCAGGTGCTGGACTGCTAACTCTAAGGCCAGTGGTTCAACCCACGAGCTTCATCTGCTCCCATGAGAGTTAGTCTCAGAACCCTGTAAGCTACGCAATGGCAGTGTTGTTGTTTTTATAATGTGCAAATGTGTTGCTGGAGACTATTTTTTGAATGGTTGCAGCGGTACATGAGTAGGGAACTGCTTGAAATGCAGACCAGACTGAGAAGACATGGGACAGAGTTTGCTGATGTCAGATGGGTCTTGGCTGAATGTAGAAAATACCATACCAGAAAGATATTTGCTTTGTTGGCTGTGTAAAGTCCTGTGGCAGTATGGAGTTTTAAAGAGCTTGGAAATGTAGCAGTCAGGAAATCAAACAATGTATTGCAGTGGACAGATTGGCTCCACAAGGCCTCTTTAAAGTGTTGAAGAGCAAGAGTTTGCTCTGAGGACTCAGGTGGGCCTGGCACCAGCCGTGGTGTTTTAGTCACCTGCGTCTGTGACAGCTGGACCATAAATATAAGAGACCCACAAGGAATTGGTGCATTCAAATTGCAGTCATGGCAGTCAATCCGGACTGTCCCCTGGGCCACCAGAAGAGCAAACACGTCGGCCGCAAAGGAGATGCAGCCAGGATGCTCTTTAGAAGCCTGCATGGTGCGACTTTGTCTCGTGTGCTTTGGACATGCCCTCAGGAGGGAGCAGTGCCTGGAGAAGGATCTCCTGCTTGATAAGTTAGTGAATAAGAAGGAGACTTACCACAAGATAATGTGATTTCAACAGTAGCTACAACAGCGGCTTCAACACATCACCAGAGATGAGCTGACGGAGGAGTGTTTCCTTCTGTGCTACCCGGGACCCCGACGGGTCAGAACAGACCCGCTGGCACTGGGCTTAAGAGGGGAGAGAGGGGTCAGCACTTTCTGAAGGTTCTGTCACAAACAAACATGGGGCACGACTGAAAAAGTTAAAGCTCCGTGAAATCCTAAGGTTCTAATTTCAGCAGCAGTCATTTGAAATCACGAGACCCTCAAAGGAAATGGAAGCAAGAGCGCATTCAAACGAGTGAGAGAAAGGGCTAGGCGGCATCCTTTGGAGTGCGGGATGTGGAGCAGACGGAAGGGCAGTGGTCACCATGGTGACTGGGTGCTGCTGAGACAGTGCCAGCTGAGAGGAACTCTGCTGGTCACAGGACAAACAGTGCTCCCCCCATGAGGGCGTTCTCCCGGTCGTTGCTGTGCTCGACCCTGCTGCTGAAACCACACTGCCAATCCATTTTGTCGCGGTCTTCCTCTTCTTTCTGACCCAAACCTGATGTCTTTCTTTCATTCTTTCTTTTTAATTTTATCAGTTTTTCAAATAGGTTCTTTGCAAGAAATCTAGAACACCAATTTGGGAGGCTGAATTCCATCTGTGAGCATGACGGTAGCATGCTAGCAGCCATGGAGCTGGGGAACAGCTTTGATTTTTTGCCAAATCTCCGAGTCCACGGCTTTCTGAGCAGCCTTGTGCTGCTCTGTGATCTCCCGTTTCTCTTCCTCTGTGTCAAAGATCTTGCCTTCCTGGTGTGGGGCTTCTGCAGCTGCTGCTTCTTAAGGCAGTTGTCTGTCTGTGAGACGCGTGGGGATTTTCATACCACTGATCATCCATTTTGGTGGAGGTGGCGTTGACAAGTTTCTGGTATGTTCTACGGAGAAGAAGAGGAACTCGATTGAGGGTCAGAGATGCAGTCACAAGCAGCAAGCCGCTGCGCAGATGCCGCAGGAAAACCACTCTCCTGCCTCGGTGGTGTCCCACCAGGACAGTCGGAACGGCAGTCCCAGGGGTGGTGCGGGCATGCGGTCTCTTCCCGTGCTGACCGGGGCATGCCTTTCACTGGTTGACAACTCGGCCTCTTGCTCGCCGGGACCCTCGTGTCTCACCACCCTTCTGCTGATGCTTCTCAAGCCTGAATTTGACCGCTGAATACTCCCCCTGTTCGTGGCCTTTCTCGACAACAGGGTGGAGGATGAACGCGGCCAATTCCTTGCACTGGGATGGGATTCCACTGCAGAGGGGCTTTTTCCTTTTTGAGCTTTTTGCCTTCTTGGCCACTGGCTTTGCTCTCTTGATCCTGCTGCTGCTCCTTGGTGTGTGGTTTCTTCTCAGGCTTTCCACCTGCCATCTTGAAAGATGGGAAAGAGAACTAAGGCCCAATGTCTTTCGCTAGAGACTGGTCCATCCTGATAATATGTCCAAAGGACATGAGATGAAGTCTGTGTTAGGGTAGACTAGAGAAACAAAGACTCATCAGTGTATAAGAAAGAGCTTCATCTCCAAGAGCAAGTGAAAATTGAGAAACAGCCCTGCCCTGTCCAGATCAAGTCCATCAGTCTGATATCAGCCCATTTGTCCAATACCCATCTATAAAGTCCTCTTCAGACTCACAAAACCCAGGCCAGGACACTGAGTGCAGGAGGACCACAGGCCGGTGGGTGGACAGTCTGGTGGATCCAGTGGCGGTGGAAGCCTCTCAGCGCTGGCAGGGTCTCCACGTGGCCCCTCCCGCTCCGAGGCGCTAGCGAGGCTCCATGTGTCTGCAAGCCTGTCTCACAGGGAGTGAGCGAGTGTGTGTCCTGCCTCCCGTGAGCTCTTGGTCTCCTTTGCCTCCAAGCGAGGTCATCAAACTGCGACCTGACTGACAGGCTAACCCACCCCCTCAGCCCAAGACCAAACTGACAGCAGATGGCGTAACTCCGCCCTCCGTGGAGCATCCCCTTCTTCCAGGACAGATTTGTTTGTTCTCTGGCAGCCCTGGTGCGTTCCGTACCCTTAGGATGGCGAAGGCAACAACTGCTGTGCCTCTTCCATCTCCAGCACTCACATGCATGCGAGGTGACCGCCAAGGTTGTCACGTGGGGCGGCTGGCTGCTCAACGTGCCCTCTGTGCTGCCTGTGCTCTTTGAAACAAGACATCGTAACAGAAGCGATTATATCCATGAAACGAGAACACAGTTGTTTGGAAAAAAGACAATTATAAAACAAAACTGAATTTTTATAAAAACCTGGGGAACTGTGATTTTCCAAATTGAAGGCTGAACAAAAGGGAGAGAGGAGGGCCAATTTCTATCCTTCTTTACCACAACCTGCTACCTGAGGGAGCGTTGCCCCCCCCCCCCCCCACACACACACACAGGAGTTCAGCCCTCACACACTCCCTTGGGGCCTCGGCCCCACTGAAGGGGAGAAAACTGAGGGGAGGAGAGGCGGCTCAGATGGAGCTGAGGAGTCAGGTGGCTGCTGGGGAGGCCAGCAGAGGGCAGGCTGCACTTTGAGCCTGGCGTCCCTGTGCCCCAGCGAGGCCTGCCTCTGAGCAGGAAGACAGCACCACAAGAGGCTGGGGAGTGTCGTGGCAGCTGTGTGGTGCGTGTGCTGGGCACCCTTAGTGGGACCAGCTTGGCGAGGGCTCTCCTTGGCTCTGCAGGCGCTGAGACTGGTCGCGGCTAGCTCCTTCCCTGGTTTCCCAGCAGAGAGGGGGCATGTGGCAGAGGATGGCATGGACTCCCCCAACCCACCCAGGGCACACTGAGGGGAGTGCAAGGGGGTGGTTGTGATGAGGGCTTGGGGCTCCCCTGCACCCCAGCTGCTCTGTCGTCCACAGGCAGGGTGACAGCTCGGACTGTACCTACATCGTCCTCAGCGGCCGGCTGCGTTCGGTCATCCGCAAGGATGATGGGAAGAAGCGCCTGGTGGGCGAATATGGTCGTGGAGAACTCATTGGCGTGGTGAGGCTCTTGGGGCCCCTCCCCTGGGGGGCCCTCTGCTTGGGTCCCTTGAGTGTATGTGTGTGGGGAGCTGCCTTGAGGAGGCACCTGGGGAGGATGCATACGCAACTCTGCCCTGACCTCCCAGAGTCTGGATGGCTGTCTGCAGACACCCAGGGCTTGAAGGATCTAGTTTTTAGGGTGGTCAGCTCGGCCCAGGCTGGGCAAGGCAGCTGGAGCTAGAACAGTGGACAAGTCCCCCAGTATTAGGGCTGGGGAACTTGTTGCTGTGTCTAGGTTCCCAGTCATCACCCCCATCCTGTGGGCAGTTGCTGAGTGAGGGGACCCCATCACTTCTGTTCCCAGGAGTGTGCAGCTGCGTCTGTCTGCTCTGAGCAGGTTTCCCAGGCCGAGGCCCCCACCCTCAGCCCCTGAAGAGGGTGTGGGAAGGGTTGTAGGTCCCCAAACAGGACTGGCAGCCTCCCCTTGCCTCCCCCTCCCCCCCGCCTCACTGTCCTCCCCCTGAGTGACCCGGCTTGGGGGTGTTTCCCGGCAGGTGGGAGGGGCACTGGGAGCCTGGTCTCCAGCATATTCTGGTGCACTCCGGGGCAGTCTGCCCGGATGCCCCAAGCTGCCTGGCTCCTCTCGCAGGTGGAGATGCTGACTCACCAGGCCAGGGCCACCACGGTGCATGCGGTGCGAGATTCAGAGCTGGCCAAGCTGCCCGTGGGAGCCCTGACATCCATCAAGCGCAAGTACCCCCAGGTGAGGGCTGCCAGGGGGCCGGCTGGGCCACCAAGGCGGGCAGCTAGTGCTTTGAAAGGCATGGGTCCACCAGGAAGAGTGTGCGGCGGTGGGGGGGGCACCCTCTCCTCCAAGCACCACCCCCTCCCCCCCAGTCAAGACTTCCCCGCCCATCCAGACCAGCAATCACCCCATAGGCAGGGCCCTCTGAGAGGTGGTCAGCGTCCATCCTCAGTCTGTCCTCCTGGGGCCTCCCAGGCATCCCTGCCTGGCAGCGCCTGAGGGGAAGCTGCTTCTCTGCCAGGTGGTGACACGGCTGATCCACCTGTTGGGTGAGAAGATCCTGGGCAACCTTCAGCAGGTGACCGCAGCAGGTGAGCCGCCGGCCGTGTCCGGGGGGGGGGGGGGGGCTGTGCACTGGCAGACACGGCGGGGCGGGAGCCTCTGGGCTGGTGGGAGGCCTTCCCCCTGCAAAGCCTGCCGGTGCGAGCGTTGTCCAGGACCCACTCTCCTGCCTCTCCCAGCCCTGCTGGGTGTCTGCCCTGTTCTGACTCCCAGTCATCTGGGACTCTGGCAGCACCCACCTGGCTGTGTCAGGGTCCCCGGACGCCTGTTGTCCTCCAGCTGTGCAAGACCCCGAAGTGCCCCCACTGTATTCTCTGAGTTCCTGGGGAGACAGAGGAGGAAGACCCACATGTCCGTACCACATGGCAGAGCAGTAACCGACTTAATACAAATTGCAGAAGACATAATCTGTGTGGGTATTTCCGGCAGTCTCCAGAAGTCTGGAGCTAGGGCGCAGGCCCCATGAGGAGCTGGGGTTCTTCTCCCACCCCTGGTGCAGTGTGAGCAGCTAGGGCGTGCACCTCAGAAAGCGATGCCGTTCCCATGGCCCCAGAGAGGAAGAAGACGGAGCCTCCACAGCCCCGTGCATCTGACCACGCACACCGGGTCTGCGTGCCCAGTCGCCCAGACTGGTGAGGCAGAGACCACCAATACAGAGAGAGGCACCTCCAATCCAGACTTCCACCTAACCACCCCCCCCACACCTCCACCCCTGTTTGACCCAGTGCCTTAGGATCATGCAGCGAGGGCCCCTGGTGTCTGCAGCCACCTCATCGCTCTCTGCCGGGTCCACTTGCTCGGTGGGGTGTCTGCATCCCCAGTTGGTTTATTGGCACTGTTGCCCGGTCTCCCCTCTGAGGCTCCCAGCAGTCGGCAGTTTGAGCCCGCTGGTGGGAGGGAGCCAGGGCTTTCCGCTCCAGCAGAAGTGCAGGCTCCCAGGGGCAGCTCCGCTCTGGCCCCGGGGTCGCCGTGAGTGGGTGTCCACTCCACAGCAGTGTTTGGTTTGACACCGCTCTCTAGTATGCTAGCTTTGGGCTATTTTTGCTTTTTTTTGGGGGGGGGGGCGGGGGGGCGGGCATCACTGCCCTCAGGTGGTGGGAGTAGGAGGCCCAGCCTTTGCTCCGTGGAGCTGGAATCGAACCTCCATCCCAGTGGGCCGCAGTCCCGCGCACAACTACTCCGCCACCGGGGCTCAGCTCTATTTTTGCTTTTTAAGGATTTCTCCAGGTGGCCACTGGGATTTTTGACTTGGGGCAGTCCCTTTCTTATGCCCCCAGTGTCTGAGCCCGCCACTGTAGCCTCCCTGCCAAGCCAGTCCCTCCCTGTGCACGGCCCCGCCCTTTGCGCCTCTTCAGTTTTGCCCCTGGAGATGCACCCTCGGCCTGTGGATTCCTCAGCAGAATCCCTCCTGGTGGAGTTTTGCCTGCGCCCGTTGTATGGGCGTGCAGCTCTGGCCTGCTGGGGTTAGGACCAGGATGTGGTCGGCCTGCGGGTGAGGGCGACAATGTGCCAGGTGCACTGCAGGGGCCAGGCCTAGGGTGCTGGGTGCCGCCCACACTGTCGGTTCCTCTGCAAGATGGGCCTGACCACCCTGCGCTTGTGCCCACAGGCCACCAACACGGGCTCCCCATGGCATACAACCAGTGGGACATGGGCCACCCAGCCAGCAACCTGTCCACGGTGGCCATCATGCCAGTGTCTGAAGACGTGCCCCTGACAGCCTTCGCCCTGGAGCTGCAGCACGCCCTGCGGGCCTTTGGTGAGCCCCTGCTGATGTCAGACTGACAGTGCCACTCTCTGTCACTTCAGGCCCGGGGCGGGGGGGGGGGGGGCTGTTCCCAATGCTGCTCAGAAGACTCCATGACTACTTCGTGTCCCCAGGGTCCGTGTGTGACACCACGGGCAGCTGTACCCACAGTCCCAGTGTTCCTGCAGGCCGAGCCTGGGGACAGAGGGCGCCGGGTGAGCAGGCACGGTCCAAAGAGCCCGCCAAGACACTGGGAGCTCTTGGGTGCCTGGATCCCCAGGCTTCCGGGCGCTTCCAATCCCCGGGAGCCTCTGTCGAGTGTCTGCAGTGGCCAGCAGCAGATTGCCTTTCCGCCAAGCGCCACCCTGACCGTTGCGCCTGGTCTGCAAAAAGGAGGCTGATGGGTGCAGGAGAGGACGGGCCCTGGGTGAATGTGTTTCACAGTGCGGAGGAAAGAGCTGCCCTTCTGATATTCCTAAGGGGAAACAGCACGCCGCTGGCTGCCGGCAAGTCCGTCTACCACACAGCCCCTCCGAGGGAGGGTTAGGGGCCCAGGAGAGGAGAGGTGGTGGCTGTGTGCCGCCTATGAGCACCCGCCATGGCTTCCTGGCCTTCCCTCAGTGCCTGTGTAAGGCCCCTGGACTGAGGCCTGGCTGAGGTGCGCACTGAACTGTTACTGATTGCAGCCCCCACCAGGTACTGGCACAGAGCCCACATCTGCCCTATGTTTTCTGTCTCTGTTCCTCCTTCCTTCACGATCCTTTGACCTTTGTACTGGGTCAACACCGGCCCCGGATCTCAGCTGGTTAGCTGTTCTAACGTGTGTCTGCCTCCTTGTGTCATTGTCCCCTCTGAAGACTTGCTTGGTGCCCAGAGCCCCAGGGTGAGAACCTGAAGGGGCTGAGAGGGCATGAGGCTCTTCTGTCAGGTATGTGGGGACAGGCCATCACGTCTTCCTGACGATGAGCGAGGATGGACAGCATGCCACGTGTGTGCCCTCTCTGGGGAAGGGCCCAGCCACAGCGCTGCCCATTTGCTGATGGGATGGCTTGATGTTTGTTCTGTTGTGTTTTGAGGGATCTTTAGAGTCTGTACCTGACTGTAGCTGCGCAGGGCTGAAGCCCCACGTCTTCCCTTCAGAGAGCAGGGGTGAGCACCTTGTCTTTCCTGGAATCAGAGTGTGACCTGGGTGCTCTTTCTGAAACAGTTTTATTGACATATAATTCACATATCATACAACTCAATAGTCCATCCACATTAAGAAGAATTGTACAGTCATTGCCACAATCAATTTTAGAACATTTTCTTCTTTCTTGTCCTCATTGTTATCAGCTCCTCATTTCCCCCAACCTCCCTGCTATGCCCCCAAGAAACCATGAACCCACTCACTCTCTCTTTAGATGGCATATACAGAAAAATGTACCCCTCAGAACCCCAACAATGACAAAGCAGAACGGAGAATCAATTGACTCGAGAGAAGGGAATATTGAAAACTAGAGCAATATAAAATGTGTCAGAAGCGTGATCAAGGTGTCAGGGAAGAAAGGGTTTAAATTTGAACCTGATCGCCTCTGTCTTCACTCTGCATTCACTGGAAGTGGAAGCCACATGCATGTCCCTTTCACTTAAAAAAAAACCCCAAACGGGCTGAGCCCCCGTGTCGTGTCCTAAGTGGTGGAGTGCAGGACTGCGGCCCGCGGGCTTGGCAGTTCAAATCCAGCGGCGGCTCTCAGGAGCAACGCTGGGAAGGGCCCAGGACCACCAGAGGCAGTGATGCCCCTCCCCCCCAAACCCCCCCCCCAAAGAAAAACCCCAAACAACTTTTAAATAGGTCAAAAGATGATCATACAAAAAGATTTTACATTTTAACCTCCCTGTATTTGCCATCGTCAATTCCACAGGGCTCTGTCTGGCAGCACGGCTACTCACGTCCCCGGACTGTGGTCAGAGGAGAGTCGCCAGAGACTCAGTCCATGTGGGGACCCTGCAAGTGCACCTGGGGCTTCCACTGTTACCCACAGCCTTCTGCAAACCCGGTTTGCCTTTTCTTACTTGGTGGCCGTGGCTCACATGGGCTGGGTGCTTCTTCTGTGTAGCCTTAGTTGACGCCTCACTGAGAAGGCTGCTGTGTTTGCAGACATTTTTCCTTCTGATAGCCGGGCACCACCTAGCTTCTTCACCACAGTCTGTACAGTGAGACATGGGCTCCTGCAAACGTGCAGATGCCACAGAGAAAGCGCAGGCGCAGCACAAATGTCAGCTGGTGGCTCAGCTTGCACTTTTGTTATTTTCTGGGAATGTCTGGATCCCCTCATTTAAGAAAAAAAAAATCATTGTGGTACCCTCCGCCTCTCTGGTGAAGCTTCTGGATGGCTTCTGATGAGAAGTGAGTGCACCTTTCAGACCGTGGTCCCCAGGGAGCAGCACGTGGCTTTCCTCTGACTGCTTTCAAGGCTGGGGTGTGTCCTGCCTTGCAGCCAATTGATTCGTATACCCCTTGATTGGGTTTCTTCATATATATTATTACATTTTATTTGATTGTGGGCTCATGGCTCTCATCACAATCCATGCATATACCCATTGTGTCACACACCTCTGTACATATGCTGTCAACATCTTTTCCAAAGCATTTTCTTTCTACTTGAGCCCTTGGTATCAGCTTCTCATTTTTTCCCTCCCTCCCTCACCCTGCCTCCCTCATGAACCCTTGATAATTTATAAATTCTTTTTTTTTTTTTTTTTGTCTTACACTGATCACTGCCTCCGTTCACCCACTTTTTCTGTTGCCCATCCCCCTGGGACGTCAGTTATTGTGATTGGTTCCCCTTGCCGCCGCCCCCCCCCCCTTGCCCTCCTAGTATTGCTGCTCCCCTTATCGGTCCTGAGGAGTTTATCCGACGATTTATGCACAGAGAAAACCCACACCTCCTTTTAGTTCTTTTTGTGGGGGGGGGTATCACTGCCCTCTGGTGGGAGTAGGAGATCCAACCTTGCTCCTGGAGAGCTGCTGCTGGATTTGAACCACCAACCTACAGTCGTGCACACAACCACTATGCCACCGGGGCTCAGCCTCCTTCTAGTTCTTTAATGCTTCCCCCCCACTATCATGACCCTCAATTCTGCCTTACAAATCTGACCAGGCCAGAGCATATGTTCTGGTACCGAGAAGAGCTGGCAACACAGGGAATCCAGGCCAGATGACCCCGAGGGTTTTTCATATTCTTTCTGCACGGCATCTGCCGTGGGGTTTCAATCGACACATGTTTGTCTTTCACTAAATTTAGAACATTTTTTAGCTGTGACTTTTCTACAACTCCTCTGGGGTTCCAATTACATGTATACTAGACGGTTTGATATAGTCCCATAGTCACCCTCACCCCCCCCCCCACTTTTTTCTGTTCCCAATCTTTAAAAACTCATCTTCAAGTCCAGCACTTCTTCTGTCATCTACATTCCACCTTAAAACCCACCCAGGGTGTTCTTATGCCAGACACTGCCGCCCTCTCTGTGGAATTGGGCTCTGGCCTGCAGCTGCTCTCTGACCCCCTCTGGAGGACGTCTGCTGCGGAGCACCGTTGGAGGGCGTGGTGCTTGGCAGGTGCCACTGAGGGAGTCCCTTGGGACGAACGTCTTCACATTCCCTCTCCTCAAAGAGGGGCTTCCTCTCTGCTCTGCTGTGAAAGCTGTGCTTCTGAGACTGATGTGCGTGTCTTCCCAAGGCCTCCACGGGCTGCCTCTTCTCTTGAGAGGGGCTCACGTGCACCGCCTGTCTTGCGTTGCGTAACTGGGGGCTGTGTCATGATTTGGCTGTGGAGAGGTTCTGTCTCAGCTGGAAAGGCCCCTGTGGCAAGTGGGGTCCACAGGGTCCACGCTCACTTCCCGGTGGCAGGAGAGGCCCTCAGATCCCATTCACCTTCCTGTTCCCAGAGCACGTGGGGTCCTTGTGCCCACCCTCTCTGCACATCCCCACAGCGTGAGCTCCTCATGCTCCCCTCCTCATCTCTGCCCACTCCCTCCTGCCCACTCCGTGCTGAGTGGTGGCACTCCCCTAGTGGACCCTCACCTCCCTGGCACCCCGACTGGCCAGGACCTGCAGCGAGACCTCCTCCTGGCATCTTTGTTTCCATGGGCCTGAGCCGGCTCGGATGGGAGGGCCTCTCGGATCCGCTGGCTGTGGTCTCTTCTCTGCCGGGTTTGCAAGAGGTTGCTGCGTCTTGTGGACATACAGACTGCAAGTGTCTTTCCTTCTCAGTGGCTTGCCATGTCATCTTTGAATGGGCAGCAGGGGAAAGGTGGACTTTGTGTTCCTGTAGCGAGTGTTGGTTCCCGAAAGCCCCAGGGTCAATTCTGCCCTGTCCCGGAGTGGCCCGAGTGGGCATCTGCTTGAGGCAGGGTGTCTGCGGGGGACTCCAGAAGGCAAGAGCCTTCAGATTCTGTTTCCCCTTCTGTTTCGCACACTTTGTGCCCCACTGAAGACATGTGCTCCTTCAACTCCCGCCCCTACCTTTCTGGCGAATCCCTCGGAGAGTGGGCTCTGGTTGTGGTCTGAGAGGCAAGGGGTGCCCCGGCTGGGGGGTGCCCGCTGCGGAAGGCCTCTGTGAAGCAGCGAGGAGGAACAAGCAGGAGGGCGTCTCGCCCGAGCCTGGCCTTGCGTCCCCTCTGGTGAGTGAGGACACTAGTGTCCGTGAGAGAGAGAACAAGGATGCGCCTTGGTCACCAGGATGGTGATCGAGCTGACCCCTCCCCCTGTTACCAGAAGAGACCAGCCCCCAGAAGGGCAGGCCAGCGAGAATGAGGGAGGTGCTTTCCAGATGTTCAAAGAGAGTCAGGAAGATGGCACAGACCGGCCCTGTCGCCTTATGTTGTCTCCTTGTGTTGTTGCCGGGGTGGGATGGATGGAGACTGCCTGATGCACACGAGGGAGCCTCCCTGCCCTCTGCAGAGGCATCCCGGCTTGCACGGCCTCGGCCTCCTGCAGGATGGAGCCGTGCAGTCAGACCTGGCAGAGCACTGCCGAGAAGAAGGCTGCCTGCTTGCCAGGCAACTCACCACGCAAGCAACCGTCCTCTCTCTGACTCAGACCTCGCTGCTGGCGGGCAAGCTCTCCCTGGCTGCTCATGGCCCCAGCCCTGTGGCTGAGGAGCGTCCACAGGCCAGGCCACTGCCCAGCACACAGAGTGTAGCCTCCCCCTGGAGTTGAGATGGTTCGACCTGGCATCCTCAGGCATGCCCCCCCACCCACTCCCCCCAGGGGTGGGCCCCATGACGATAGGTGCCTGTCCCGAGCAGCCTGCTCCCCAGCAGGACCAGTGGCAGGCTGTGGCCCAGCGCATCCCCACCCTTGGGAAGTGGAGGCCAGCTGGAGGGGAGAGCTGGCGATGGCCTGGCCATCCATGCCCGCCACCCACCCATCCTGGGGCTGTATCCACAGGCCCTATCCTGCTTCTGACCAGTGACAGCATCAAGCACCGCCTGGGCTCTGCTGCTCTCGACTGGTGCGTGTCCTTCTGGGGCTCGGGGGAGGGACTGCAGGCTGCGTAGCCCACTGGCCTGGATGAAGCGTGGACATTGGGTTGGGGCACCATGGGGGACCCATGGTAGGGAATGGGAGATAGTGCTTGGCTGTAAGCTGTTATCATGGCTGTGGACCCAGGAGAGAGATAGGAAACTGGGCAGGGTCCTGGTGCCCAGCACCCAGAGCCACTCAGAGGGCATGCCCAGCTCCTTAGTGTCCACCCTCCCTCGTGTCAGTGGCTCTAAGGGTCTGAGTGACCCACCCCCTGACAGATGGCTGCCTGGCTCCCTACCTGGTGGGGTGTGGATGATGGACTTCTTTGCCCCGAGTGGACCTCTAGGGCTGTCCCTGTTCCCTGTTTCTGGGCCCCTGGCCCTCGTCAGCTGCTCAGTTCCCCCCACTGGCCTCAGCACCAGCCTGGCCACCAGGTCCTGGCTCCGTGAACTCTGCCTGGAGGGCCCCCACCGCTCCCAGGTCCTGCTGAAGGACAGGGCCCTTCTGTGACTCCAGCGTGCACGAGTACCGACTGTCCAGCTGGCTGGGGCAGCAGGAGGACATCCACCGGATTGTCCTCTACCAAGCGGACAGCACACTGACACCCTGGACCCAGCGCTGCATCCGGCAGGCGGACTGCATCCTCATCGTGGGCCTGGGCGAGCTGGAGCCCACCGTGGGCCAGGTGCGGGGCGGGGCGGGGTGGCCCAGGGTGCTGGGCGTGGCTGTGAACTGGGCAGTGGGAGGCGCTTACGGATGGTGATCTGCGGCTGATGGGGTTGGGGGGCGGGGGTGGGGGTGGGCGGGACGCAGACACAGCAGAGCTGTGGGTAGAGTTGGAATGCTGGGCAGGTGGGTGGGGTGGAGGGGGGCTGAGGTTGTGAGCAGGGCCATGGGCAGGGTCCAGGACGTTGAGGGGCTCGGAGGGCTGGTGGGCGGGGCTGGCCCTCAGACACAGGAGCCGCTCGCTCCCCCACGGGCCCTCAGCTGGAGCAGATGCTGGAGAACACGGCTGTGCGCGCCCAGAAGCAGCTGATCCTGCTGCACCGGGAGGAGGGCCCTGCGCCGGCGCGCACCGTGGAGTGGCTCAACATGCGGACCTGGTGCTCAGGCCACCTGCACCTGTGCTGCCCGCGACGCGTCTTCTCGCGGAGGAGCATGGCCAAGCTGGTGAGGCCGCGCCCGGGCCGGGGCGGGCCGGGAAGCCTCGAGAGGGCCGTCGGGCCACCCCTGTGCCCTGCCTGGCGCTCCCACAGAAAACGGCCCGTCCTGGTGCAGCTGGGGCTGGACGGTCGGCCCGGGCCGGCCTGCCATCCGCTGTCTTTGCGCAGGTGGAGATGTACCAGCGCGTGTTCCAGCGGCAACCCGACAGGCACTCGGACTTCTCCCGCCTGGCCCGGGTGCTGACGGGCAACGCCATCGCCCTGGTGCTCGGGGGAGGGGGTGCAAGGTGAGCCCCCACTGCGCTGTCTCGGGGCCCCTGCCTCACCCCCAGCCTTCAAAGGGCCTCTCTGGGCCCATCCTTCTAGAACCTTTCCCTGCTATTGCCTATGTTCCAGGACTTCACAGCCGTCCAACTGGCTGTGGGTGATGACAGCACCTGGTGCCAACGGGGCAAAGCAGCCCTGGGGGCACAGGGTGGCTAGGGCCCTGAGGCAGGAGTTAGCTGAGGGGCTTTGGGGCAGAGGGTGGTCTTGGCCCAGGGTGGGTCCCTCCTGACTGCTGCACCCAAGTGGCACAGCGCCGCCTCCGGCCCAGCATGGGCAGCGCCCTCCTGGGGTCTCCGCTGCGGTGCAGAGCACCCTGGGCTGTCTGCGCAGCCCCCTCTGGGGGGGAGGGTTCTGCTGGCTTCTCACCAGTGTCTTCTCTGAAACCCTCTGTTCTTACCCCGTGCCAGTCCTCCTGCTGGGCGCCTGGTGAGTGCCTCCTCCTTTTTAATACCTTTTGGGGGTGGGGACGGATGGTGCGACTCCTCAGAGCCCCTTAAAGCTGCTCCCCATAGCACTTCCTGGGAAATATGTTTGGGGGCAGGAAGGGGGTGGGTGTGAGGAGGGCCCAGGCTGCTGTGTGCCCCCAGGAAGTGCCCTACCCCAGCACCTACCCATCAGGGACTACTGTGCATCTACAGCAGGACGGCCAGGCCCTGCTCACGTCCCTGGACTTCAGTTCATGTCCACCTCCTTGTCTCAGTTGTCTCGGGTGCCCTTGGGTGGGCAGTTGGAGAACTCTCAGTGATAGTCAGGGCTCCCGCTGGCCCTTTGCTCCCCTTGGCCAATTCTCATGAGGGAGGCAGTCCTTGCTGGGAGGCCAGGGCACCTAAGCTCCTCCCCTGTTGAACGGGTTTCTTATCCCTGGGTGCGGTAGGCAGCAGGCACCTGCGTATGTCCTTGCCCAGCAGAATCCTGGCCTGCTCGTGCCAGCTGTTACTGGGCAGACCACCACTCTCAAAGCAGCCAGGAACCCCTGTCTGTCTCTGAGGCTGCCCTCCTTGGGTGGCCTGGCTGAGGTCCTTCTGCTGGGCACCGAGGAAGGAGGCCCAGTGAGAGGGAGAGGACACTGACGGTGAGGGGGGTCTCTCCCTGAGACTCCTCCCCCCACCAGCAGCCTCCTGTGGGTTTCTGGGAAATGCCAGATCCTGCTATAAGGTGCTTGACAGTGCTCAGAGGCCCCTGTCCCTGATTTCCCTGGGCTGTTCTGTGCTGGACCCCTAGAGGACCTTTTGTTTGCTTCTGGGTGATGAGCTTGTTCCTTAGACAAAGTGTCCACCTATCTCCCACTCAGGACCCCAGTTTCTAGTTAAGCCAGTTGGCACGGTGCATGTCTTAGGCCAGGTCAGCCTTTGCCCTCCCACTTTGTGTGCTGTGCCTCAAATGCAGGCCCCTGGGCAGGCCACACACTATGACTGCACATTGCACCCCAGGCCCATGCCCCCAGCACTGCCATGCATTCCTGTGCCCTGTGCCCTGGGTTGAACTCCCAGCTACACACACACACACACACACACACACACACACACACACACACTTCTGTGCCCCAGTCCAGGCGCAGGCTCCTGGGCACTGCAGTGGCCCTCACCCTCCCTCCTCATGCCTCTCTGGGCCCTAGAGTGGCCTTGCACCCCTTGCAAGGGACAGTCGCTCTTGCCGTGTGTTGGACTTCATGTCACTTGCTGGGTTGCCATGATGCTTCTGTCCTGGGTGCTTCTGTCCTGTTCTCGGGCCTCTGCTGGTGGCACCCCTAATGGTCCTGTGAGATTGAGATGTCCGTGATCGCCAGCTCATGGAAGCCTTCTTATAATGACTACGTGTAGAAGTACTAGTGTGGCTGTCACCCGGCGGCCCTGAGGAATGAGCACTAGGAGCGCTGTCCTCAGGAGAGCGCTGGAGACAGTCGTGGACGCCCCTCCCTCCTCCACTCTGTAGCCTTGAGCTGGGTCAGGGTCCCCTCCATGGCAGTGGGCTTCTTCACGGTGGACAGCGTCATGGCTCCTGTGCCCTGGAAGTGAGGGTGAGCAAAGCTTTGTCTCCCTTATTCTGAACGGGTCACCAGGAAGGTCGGCAAAAAAGAGAAAGCCCTTCATTAAGGTGGAGGACCGCCACAGCTGCCGTTGCCATGGCGGTGCAAACATGGCAGCAGCTGGGAGGCTGGCAGTGAGCCTCTCCCCGAGGCCGGGCTGCAGTGAGTGAGCACTCCGGAGGCCCTCGGGACAAGCAACAGTCACCAGTGCGCCCATGTCCTTGATGGCCCCTGTGCACTTTGGTTTTGACATATCCCTTTATTCTCTGCGTTTGCCACTGGTTTTTACCTCTTGTTGCTGAGCTTGAAGAGTCTTTTGTATATATTGGTGACATGTCTCTAAGTCTATAGCTTTTCCTTTTCCTCAGGTGTCTTCTACAGATCACCTTTCTGATGGGTTCACGGTTTTGACTTTGGTCTTCTAAAAACTCTTTGCCCTTCTTGTGGTCACAGAGAGAGACCCTGTGGTCTGCACCTAGGTCTGGAGCACAGGCAGACTTGGCTTTTGTGACGAGCACGGGTGCACGCTGAGGGCCTTGGAATTCCTCCAAGACCAGGAGTTGGAGATGTCCTCTTGGTGGGTCACGGTGGCACCTTTGTCAAAAAATGAGATGACTGTTGGGTGTGAGTCTGTCTGCTGGTCTCCACCTTCTTGATTATGAAGTCGGCTCCTCTGGTCCTTCCCTTCCCTCCAAGCCCCAGGCACGTTCATAGAAACCCTTACCAGCCCGGCCCACCCACGGCTCTTCTCCCGGCCTCCTGCCTGAAGCCTGCAGCACTCAGATAAGGATGCCAGTGAGCTTATAGAGCTATGTGGGGAGAAGTCTTCCAATCCATGACCAGGCTCGAGCCCGCCCTGCCCCCGCCCCCTGCCCCCCCACTCTGTTTGCATAGATTTTCTCCTTTTCTCTCACAATGTTTTGTCATTGGTAACGTGGAAGTCTTGGGAAAATGACACATCATGGCCTGGAACTGCAATCCTGAAGGAAAAGGTAATGGAGAAGGTCAGGGAGAAGGAGGAAGGCCCTCAACTAGATGGACTGACCCGCTGGCTGCGACAGTGAGCTCAACCGTCACCATCACCGCGCAGCAAACACAGGGCCTGGACCTGCCCCACAGCGCCTGCCCAGGGCCACGTTGGGCACGGCATTGACTGAGGCGGGGCGCGTCGGAGGGAGCTGGACGGAGCCATGCGCTAGACCACTAGACAGAAGGACATGGTCAACTCTCAACCATGTCAGGAAGCGGCAGAGGGCGAAAAGCCAATGGGCATTGAGGGCTTCGCTGAGCACACAGTTCTAGGGACGGAGCTGGGTTTAAGCAGAGGGGTGGCTCGGAAAGCTCTCACTCATGTGCCAAGAAATGTGAGTCAACCAACAGGACGGGAGTTTGTGTGCCTGTCGCATGAACGGTGACCAGACGGCCTGTGGAAATGACCCAACAGGCTTGTTCTAGTAAAAGGAAAATTTTGCTGAAGATACTTTAAAAGTAGTTGCAGCCGTCACAGAGGCTGCCTGCCTTTCCAGAGACCCTGGCATGTGGCCGTCACTGCTGATGGCAGGTGGGTCTTGGCTAAAAGTGCCCCACTAGCAGCAGGAAACATTTTGATCAAAGGTCAGCACTGGTGGCTGTGGAGTTCTCACGGACTCCAGACTTTCTGGAGCCCTGGAGTCTGGATAAACCCTCGAAATATTGTCCCAAGTCCTCTTTAAACCTTAACATGATCCCCCTAAGTCACCTCAAAACCAAGCGCTACTTCAGAGCCGTTGTGAGCACGCCTCTTTGAAGAAGTGAAACTCGAAGGCGCCCTCGGGCTGGGGGGTTAAGTCTGGGGGTCTCCCACTCTGCAGGAGGGGGTGAGCTGGTGCTCGTCTGCTCGACGGCCGCGTGTACACGGCATCAGAGTGACAACCGCTGCCCTCACGGTCAGATGGAGACTTCGGGGACAGCGAGCTTATGCTCCTGGGGGCTGAGGAGGTCATGCGGCTTGGAAATATCATCGGTGTCGCTAACAGGACAGCTGTGCCAGTTCTGAGCAAGAGCAAGCAAATAAGAATCAAAGTCTTGCATTGTTCAAAGGAAAGTGAAAGGGATGGAAGTGACCCTGTCTTTGAACTCCAAGAAAGAGAAGCCCTAGCGGGGGCCATGGGTGGGGTGCCAGGAACGTCGTCTGCTCTGCAGGGCCTGAGACTGCCCAGCACGGCTGCCCTCCCAGCATCTGGAGCTGGTGAGGAGCTTCCTTGGTCTTCTCTCTCCTTCGCCTGGGTTGTGGGTGGCCGCACTTTGTGGTAGACCCGTCAGGCTGCGTGTGAGAGCCCTGTTGGCGGAGAGGTTATGGTGAGTTTTTGGTCCCCTGGGTCAGAATCAACTGGGTGTCTTTAGCCACAAAACGTCCTTTGAAAGGAATCGTCCTACTGCAGTTGCACTTCTCTTGCTGCTGACAGGCAGCGGGCTGGGCACCGGGCTGGACGGGCTGGGTGTGGCTGCTGCCTCTGGTACAATGTTTCACGCTCGTTCTGGGCTTCAATGAGAGAAGCTGCACCACTTACACTGGCGGACTCTCCCTGCCTTTCTGCTCCTTACGAAGTGGAATGTGGTCACGCTTCCCCTCGGGATGCCCAGTTGGCTACTTTTAAGTGACTTGTTGCTTTCTATTGTCTCCAGGCACTTGGCTAGATACATAGAATCTTAGAATCGTTCTCTCTTTTTCGGTTAATTAAGCACTTAGGAAATGTCCTTGGTTCAACGTCAAAGTTTTAAATTTTATAGTACAATACCATATTAGTTTAATTTTGTTTTGTTTTGTTTTTTGGGCATCACTGCCCTCCAGTGGTGGGAGCAGGTGGCCCAGCCTTGCTGCTGGATTTGAACCTCCAACCCAGTGGGCCGGAGTCCTGCGCACAACCACTACGCCACCGGGGCTCAGCCCATTAGTTTAATTTTTATTAGAATTTACATGGTGCATCTTTTCTACCCTTTTGCCTTCAGTTATTTATTTATTTTTTTATCACATCATTGCCCTGGTGGGAGTAGGAAGCCCAGCCTTGCTCCTGGAGAGCTGCCACCCCTCTTCCAAGTCCCCGCTGAACCTTGGCCCCTTTGTTTTCTCCTCCAGATTGTTTATCCAGCTTATCTTATCTAGCTAGCGCCACAGAGATAGTAATATGCACAAAAAACAGACAGAGCAAAACAAAGCAACGAAAGAAAACAACAATAAAAACAATGACTACAAAACACCAGTAAATAATTCAAGGTCTGTTTGCTGACCTTCAGGAGTGTTTTCCAGTTGAGTCTGATGGGGCCCCACCAAGGCCCCAAAGTCCATGTTTGCTGCTCCTCGGACGGCCTCGCTGTGCTCCCTTTGCTGTGGGGTTGTACGCCCTTAGTGTCTTGCTCTGTGTGGAGGGTCAGATCGGGCACAATTCCCACACTGTGTCTCCAGTGTCTTTCCTCCATAGGGCCATGAGTCAGTGGGGGCGTCCTGTCTCACTGTGGGACTGGCGCTCTGGTCCCCTCTGTGCATTGGCTGCTCGGAACAGGGCCATCATCTCCCAGGCTTGGTGGGCCAGGATGTGCCTTCCCTTTCATTGGTGCCTGTGTGCTCTGCTCAGACAGGCCCCGCTCCCTGAGCCGTAAAGAAGAGGCTCACCCCTTTATGGGAGTAGAGAGGGGTCTCTTGGGTGCAGTGGACTGGAGGTTTGAACTGCTGACCATGCAGAGCTCAGCCCAGCACATCACCGCCAGGGCTCGTATGTGCCGGCCCCATCTGGATGACCGTGAGTGTGGTTTGCATTTGATACAGTCCTTACACGCTCTTCTTGCTGACAGGCAGGCACTTCTCGTCTTGGTTTGGGTTATTGCTTTACCACACTTTCCTATAGCACCCAGATCTCCGGTGACCTCACCATGGGGGGGAGCATCAAGCAGGGCCATGCTGTACACACTAGAGGTTCTTAGACGGGGCTGCAATTAGTGGTGAGCCCCCCGATCCACACCCATATCCGTGGTTTATATGTCTGTGGTTCTCCTTAGGGACATTGTGTTTTAATGTTTCTCAGTCACTACCCTTTGCAACGAGCACTCCTGGCTGGTTGAAGGCACAGATAAATGATCCATTGTCCAGTTGCCCAGATAATGCGAGGCCCTGAGGGCACTTGTGGAAGGAAGCCGGGGCTTTTTTCTAGTTGAGGCTGGATATTTCCTCCTGGCCCATGTCCAGTTCGCCAATTCTCTCTTCAGCTCTGTCTAATGTGGCGTTGAGCCCTTCCTCTCAGTGACTGGTTCAGTTCATGGACTCCTTCCTTCCAGCGACTTCTCTCACACATAGAATCCCACTCGACTGGGCTTTGTCGTCTTCAGTTTTCTGCTCACTTTTAGTCTTTTCACTAACCCTGGGGCATTTTAAGCCTGAAAAACTCACTGCCACCCAGTGCATGTCTCCCAGAGTGACCTGATGGGACTGGGCAGAACTGCCCCGGTGGGTTTCTGAGACTGTAGCAGTTTAGGGGGACAGAGAGGCCCTCTGTTTCCTTTTTCCCACAGAGTGCTGATGGTTTGAAACTGGCCACATTGTAGATCACAGGCCAACTCACAACCACTAGGCCCGGAGGCTTCATGTTGTCAAGTCTGTCCCGACAGCTCCATGACCAGGGTCCCCTGGGCCCACTCGCACTGTCTGTGTTTTTCTCTCAGTTTGTGAGCCTGTGGTCCTTCTCTGCATGCAACTCCTGCGTTTTGACCAAGTGCCGGGCACTTGAAATCTGGCCATGATACTTGGAGGGCCTGGGAAGTAGCTGTTTTGTCTTTACTTGGCAGGGGCCGTGTACCCCCCTGGCAATCGAGTGGACTCTGGGACCCTTAGGGCCTAGGCTTAGCTAGTGCGGTCTCTGCGTCCAAGAGGGCAGGCTTGGAGTGGATTTGCCAGAGCCTCTCTCTGGGAGGCCCTGAATGTTCAGTGCCCCTATCTTCCTCCCATGTCTGTTGAGAAACCCCTTCGAAGCTCACCTGGATGGGTCAGCACCGAGGCCCGAGGGCAGCCTGCACTCTAGGGTGTCCTCGGCACCACCTTGGTCTGTAGCACTGCAGAGAGAGAGGGCTAGCTCGTGTCCTGGGCACCTCAGTCCAGGCTGCCCTGAGGCAGTGTCTTTGCGTCTTTGCAGGCCTGGGGTGAAAGGAGCAGGCATCAATGTTCCTGTGGGCAGGTGGGCAGGTAGTTGCTCTGCCCGGGAGGTTGGGTACACTGGCCCAAGGGCTACCTGCTGTCCTGGTCACTTAGGGGCTGCTCCCAGGTGGGCATCATCAGGGCCCTGGCGGAGGCCGGCATCCCCGTGGACATGGTCGGAGGAACGTCCATCGGGGCCTTCATGGGTGCCCTCTACTCGGAAGAGCGGAACTATAGCCAGATGCGCATCCGGGCCAAGCAGTGGGCTGAGGTAAGGACGACTGGCACTGAGGGGCGCAGCGACGGGGCAGCAGGGCTGCAGAGTGGGTTTGGAGGGGTGAAGAAGAGCCCTTATTAAACGCCCCAAAGCTGCTGCTGTTGCTGCTGCCACTGCCCCAAATCCATGCCAACTCCATGCCACGTGCTTCCAAGGTCGTGCATGTGGAACGGCAGCCAGGCTCACCTGCCTCCCTGGGAGCGCCGTGGCTTGAACTGCTCGCCCTGCCCTTGACAGCCCATTGCTTACCCGGCAGCACTGGCCGAGGAGGGAGAGCGGGAGAGCAGGCAGTTTCTAGGTGGAGAGGAAGTGCAGTGTGTCGCCGCGTCCCTGGTGAAGGCTTGGAGGGCAGCGAGGGAGCCCAGAGGGAGAGGGTACAGCCCTCCCCAGGACCTCGGACTCGGGCGCATTTTTAGATCGGAACAGCTCTGGCTGGAGGCTTGAGTGGGATCAAAGGTGCTTGTGTCCCCCTTTAGAGAAGGAACCAGCAGCAGCCAGCTCCCCCGCCCCCCGTCCCCCCCCCCCCCAGTGCCAGAAATAGCCAATGCTCTGTCCCTGAGATGTGTCACTGCAGTCCCCTGCAGTGTGACTCTCCAGAGGACAATTGTGGCCCCTCCCTCCCCCTCTGTGCCCCACCAGCACCCCTCCCCTGAGCAGGGCCTATGGAGACAACACAGGTAGCCTCAGCATGTGTGTGTGTGTGACCCACCCCAGGACATAACATCCATGGTGAACACAGTGCTTGACCTGACCTACCCAATCACTTCCATGTTCTCGGGCGCCGGCTTCAACAGCAGCATCTGCAGAGTCTTCAAGGACCGCCAGATAGAGGTGCCACCCCCACCCAGCCCTCCTCGGGCCTTCTGGCCTGGCTTGGCATTGAGTCTGTGGTGGGAGGACCCTTTCTGAGCCTCTGCCCCCACAGGACCTGTGGCTGCCTTTCTTCATCATCACCACTGACATCACGGCTTCAGCCATGCGCGTGCACACTGACGGTGAGGGACCCAGCCAAGGGGGCTGCAGAGTGGGGAGAGAACTGTGGCCAGGGCCTGGGGCTCCCAAAGGCAGGACCGTTAGTTGGCTGTGGGGATGGAGGGAGGCCTGACAGCCTTTATCCAGGAGACTTCACTTTCTTGGGGCCAGGGATGGGGGTCCAGGGAAGAGTCCGGGTCAGATGACTTCCCCTGATCTGCAGGCTCCCTCCCATTCCCAGGCTCCCTGTGGAGGTACGTGCGCGCCAGCATGTCCCTGTCAGGCTACATGCCCCCTCTGTGTGACCCCAAAGATGGACACCTGCTGATGGATGGGGGCTACATCAACAACCTTCCAGGTACCAGGCAGCAGGCAGCCCAGCTAGGCAGGTGCCCCCACCCCCACCCCATGGCAGGGTGTGCCTCCCCTTCTGGAGGGCTGGGGTGGTGCACGCTTTTGACAGACCGAGCCAAGGAAAGTTCCAGCTGGTGCTGAGCAGAGCAAACACCCACTTTTATGCACACGCACATGAGCACAACGTCCACACAAATGCTTGCACACTCGCAGAAGCGCACCCACAAAGACCTGTGTGAGGAGCTAAGGATCTGCTAGTCTGCTCTGAGCCGCCAGCAGACACTCCAGGTTCTCTGGGGTGGGGTTTGGGATGCCGGGGGCACAGCTTGCTACCTGAGGTCCCTGGGTGCCAGGCGAGGGGCTCCCACACTCAGGGCTCGGCCAAGCCTGTCCCAGCGCTTCCAAGGCTCAGTCTTTCGGCAGCGGACGTGGCCAGGTCCATGGGAGCCAAAGTGGTGATTGCCATCGACGTGGGCAGCCAGGACGAGACGGACCTCACCAACTACGGCGACTCCCTGTCGGGGTGGTGGCTGCTGTGGAAGCGTTGGAACCCCCTGGCCACCAAAGTCAAGGTGGGGACTGCCCCGCTGGAGAGTGACTGGTGCCGGCCCTTCCTAACAGCTCCCTGCACTCTCCCGGGACTCTGCAGACCCCTGGGACTGCAGCAGGAGCACCTGGGCATGCAGGCGATCCACTTCCTGCTTCCTGTCCGACCGGCTGGTGGGGCCACCTCGGCTCTCATGGACAGGAGCACCGGGGATAGCAGGGCTAAAGCACTGGCCTGCCCACCCACTCCCCACATGTGCCCCCCAACATCCCACATGTGTAGACCCCATACCCCCATGCTTCCCCCACACCTACATATATCACCTGCACAAACCCCAGTACCCTCTATATCCCCCACACATACCCACCAATCCCCACATCCCCCTGTCACACCCCCCACACGCACATTCATCCCACCGGCATCTCCCATGCACACGCTCACACGCACTATCCTACATGAGCACAGCCCTCCCCAGACACAGCTCCCGACACAGACAGCCCATATGCATATACCTGCTGCACCCCCACTTGCACACACCCTTCCCAGCACACACACCCTCGGCCAGGACGCCTAGTAGGATGGGTGGCTGCACCCTTCCAGCCTTAGGAGCCTGTCCTGGGCGCCCCCTGCCCCCCTGCCCCAGGCAGAGCTCTGGCTGAGTCAGATGCAGCAGTCCCTTTGGGGTCCAGAGTACTGGAAGGGAGGCTGTCGCAGTCATATGCCAGCCTGCACCCGGCTCTGGGCCAGCAGGTGCTGAACATGGCGGAGATCCAGACGCGCCTGGCCTACGTGTGCTGCGTGCGGCAGCTGGAGGTGGTGAGGAACAGCGACTACTGCGAGTACCTGCGCCCCCCCATCGATGGCTACGGCACCCTGGAGTTCGGCAAGTTCAACGAGATCTGTGTGAGTGGCAGCCGCTGCTGCAGGGTGGGGGCCCTGGGTCTGAGCAGGAAGTGGGGTGCTGTTGAGACCCAAACCCCTGGGTTTGGGTCGGTGGCCCTCAGTCTATGCAAGAAATGGGGCCCCAGCCCCAGTGACAGGCGGACTGGGCCTATATAGGAAGTGGGGTACCAGCATGGACGGACTGTGTTTGACATCTGGGTTCGAAGCGGGGTGCTAGACAAGATGTTGGAGGACCGGCAGGAGAGGAAGACGAAGGCTTGTGATGTGAGTAACCCTGGCACCCCATCTGTGGCCCCTGGCCTTGGCCCTGCACCCCACTGGCCATTGTTCCCATGCCTGCTCGCCCCCCCCCCCCGCCCCCACCAGCTGCTCTCTTGGCTCCATCAGATTCACAGAGCGGGCTGGGGGCTTTGGGGGCTGCATCAGTCCCCCTGCCAGGACCTCCCTCCCCCCACCCTCTAGGTCCTCACCTGCCCCAACGCCTCCTTCACTGACCTGGCGGAGATCGTGTCCAGGATTGAGCCGGCCAAGGCATCCACGGTGGATGGTGAGCAGCTTTGCTGTGACCCACCCGAGGGTGCTGCCCATTCCTGAGGGCGCTGTGGACAGCTAGTGCCTCCTGCCCAACAGTGCCGGGGCTGACTCCCAGCCCCACCCTTAGCTCTGTCCAGGAGCACACCCCAGCCCCCTCTGGGCCCCACTTTTGAGCACACCCCCCCCCAACATTCTGGCTTCCTGGCCTTGTCAGCCCACAGTCTAGGCAGTGGGTGGTAGCAGGTTTGCCTCCCACAATGCAAACCTTAGCAGAGGCTTCCCCAGGGTGCGCGGGCAGGGACTTTGGCTGAGGGGGGATGAGGGGTTCCCAGCCAGGCCTTGCCAGAAGCGGCAGAGCCTCGTGGGCCCTGGGCCCTACTGGAAGCAGCCCAGGTCTGAGGGGACGATTCTCGTGGGCGTGCAGAGACAGGAGTAGGCCCTTGACCTTGGAAGACAGGCTGCCACTCTGCATGGCAGGTGGAGATCTGGAAGAGGGGCTGCTCCTCAGTGGGCCGGGCCGGGGGACAAGCTTCTTGGGCAGCCCACAGTGCCATGCAGCTGGCTCTCTCTCTCTCTCTCTCTCTCTGCCCACCCAGACGAGTCTGACTACCAGACAGAGTACGAGGAGGATGTGCCCCGTGACACCTACGCGGACTTCCTGAGCACCACCGCCGGGGAGGATTCCGACTCCGTGAGTCAGCCCAGCCCCCAGCCACTGCGAGCTGGACTGAGGCTGGCTTTGCCAGGGAGGGGAGGGGGGCTGGAGGGGAGTTGGGGGGGACCTCGGCCTGGCTGTGCTGAGCCCCTGACCCATGACTGTGACTTTGCCTCCAGGAATACGAGGCCCCACTCCTGCATAAGCACCCCCAGTGGGAGACTTCTGGGACATCGTCGCAGGACTTCTCTCGCTCCTTCTCCTCGGACCAAGAGAGCTAGGAGGACCCACCGGGTGCCACCCAGCCGCTGGCCTTCAAAGCCCCCCCCCAGCCTGATCACCTCTTCTGCCTGGAGCATGGCGAGTGGGGGTGGGGTAGGGGGTAGTGCTTATCCAGAACCTGCACACCACCGTCTGAGGCCTCCTGAGCTCCCCGCACCCCCCACCACCACGCAGGCCTCTGTGAGGCCGTGGGCTGGGAGACTGGGGGCCAGCACATTAAAGGTTCTGTCTGAGTCGTGTGTCGCCCCCTGCTCACTGCCCACCCCCTGGTCCCCTGGAGGCTTGGGCTGCGGGGTACCTCCCAGGCCTCTACCCCTCTACTGAGGTCCAGACCCCACGCTTCCCCACGGGCTCTCGAGACGCCCCTAGCTAGCCCCCACTTCATTCCTTTCCGCACCAAGTAAAACAGCCACCCCCTCACCACGGGGCGGGGCGGGCTCTGAGGACAGGGACGCCCCCGGAGCGTGGTCTGCGAGGAGCAAGGTTCCTGGAAACGGGGTCCTAGGTCGATCTCCAGCCCCAGAGCGACGCGCCCTGACAGCCTCAGTTTCCCCCTCAGGAGCCTGGTCTCCCGCCCCGTGACGTGTGGGCGGGGCCTCCCGCCGTGAGTCCCCGCCTCCGGGCTCGTGACGTCGGGGAGGGCGGAGCCTCCCGTCAGTCCCGCTGCTCTCCCCGGTGCGGCTGGACGCGGGGGGCCGGGAGCGGCCATGCGGGGCCCAGGCCTGACCCCGACTCTAGCCCCGTCGCCCACCCGGACCCCGGCCTCGACCCCGACCCCGACCCCCGGCGCGGCCCGGCTGCCCCGACGGAGGCGTTGGCGAGCGCGGCTGGCGCTCTGAGGCCGGGGGATGCGCCGCCTCGACCATGGGCGCCGCCGCCTCCAGGAGGAGGGCGCTGAGGAACGAGGCCATGTCCTCCGTGGCGGCCAAAGTGCGGTGAGGTGGCCGGGGACGGCCGACCGGCGCCCCGCGGGGAGAGCCGCTTAGGGGGCACTGAGTTGGGGGCCACGGGACCGGAAGTTAGTGGGGGTGGCGGTGGGGGCCGCGAGACCCCGGGGCTCCGCGGAGGTGGGTGCTGCGTTCGGAGGGTGGGGGGCGTGAGGCCGGCGGGCTCGGCGGGGGAGGGGTGACGATGCAGCCCCCACCTCCCTGCCCTCTCACTCCCCAGCGCCCTCGGCGCCCCAGCTCTGAAAGCCCCCCTGTGGGCTTGCACCGAGCTCCCTGCCTCCTGTCTCCCCCCACCTTCAGTCCCTTGCGCCTCGCCTCCCTCTTTGGAGCGCTCTCCCGCCCCCGCCCGTGCCCATAGCGTCTCTACGCCACTCCTGCCCAAGCCCCCACCGTCCTTGCTAAGCCTGGGGACAAGCCAGACCCCAGGTGGAGCTGGAGGCTGGAGGAGGAGGAGCAGGAGGAGGAGGAGGAGGAGGGCGCCGGCGACCTCCAGCTCACCCAACCCCGGCACTGACAGCCAGCGGGTCCTCCTGGCCCCGACCACCCAGGGTCTTCCCGTGATGGGGAGTGGGCGACTTTGGGGTACAAGGTCTTTGGGCTGGGCCTGCCATCTCTGACTGTACCTCGCTGTCCACCCCAGAGCAGCCCGGGCGTTTGGGGAGTACCTATCCCAGAGTCACCCTGAGAACGGCAACGGCGCAGGTAGGGGAGCTGGGGGTGTCCCGAGATCTCGGGGGGTGGGGTGGGGCTGAGGGCTGACTTGGAGCCTGTTCTCAGCCTCTCTCCCCTGCCCTGCCTGGCCCAGAGCCCCAGAGCGCCAGGAGGAGCACGAGTCACTCGTCACCATGGCACCCACCAGCCTGGGCGTTGGCATGGCAACAAGCCTCCTGCCATCCCAGGCTGGCGCCACTGTCTCTGGGGGCCAGCTGGGGGGTTGGCACCAGGACAGCGGGCGCTACTGCAACTGCAACTGCATTCCTACAATCCCGGCTGCTTCACTGGAAGATGCTGGCCCCCTCACTGCCCCCTCCTCCCCACAAACACACACTCCGCAGGGCCCCGTGGGAGGGTCACGGTGTGGGCCACTTGTCAGAGGCTTAGTCAGAGACAGCTCCAAGCCCCCTCCTAGAGTCCCTGCCCATGGGAGACCCAGGCTCAAGAGTACCTCTCCCCAGACCACCTGCTGGCCGACGCCTACTCCGGCCACGACGGGTCCCCCGAGATGCAGCCAGCCCCCCAGAACAAGCGTCGCCTCTCCCTCGTCTCCAACGGCCGCTATGAGGGCAGTCTGTCCGAGGAGGTGGGCGGACAGAAGCCGGCAGGCGAGGGTCTTGAGGCCCGGGTGTACACCATCTCAGGCGAGCCAGCACTGCTGCCCAGCCCCCAGGCCGAAGCCATCGAGCTTGCCGTGGTGAAGGGCCGGCGGCAGGGCGGGCACCACCACCACAGCCAGCCCCTGCGGGGCAGCCCTGGTGGCAGCAGCCATGACCTCAACAGGCCCTGCCAGAGCTGGGCGGGCAGTCGTCAGGGCTCTAAGGAGTGCCCCGGCTGTACCCCGCCGGCCCCCGGGCCCTCTCCTCGGACCTTTGGGCTGGCCCCGCCGGCCCTGCCTGAGCCCACCGGCCACCGCAAGAAGCTGGAGAGGATGCACAGCGAGGACCGAGTGTCCGGTGAGGGCTGGCCCCGGGCAGGAGGGGAGTGGCCATGAGGAGCTGGCCAAGATGGTGGGTGTCTTCCTTGGGCCAGGAGTTGGCAAGACCCTGTGGCCTCTAGTAACTTCCTGGTACGAGGAGGCTTCCTGGTGGGAGTAGGGTGGGACATGAGGGATCTGTCAAGATCTGCAGGGTTGGAAAGGGGGCTTATGCTGCTTGGGCACCGGCTCTGGCCCTAGACCACCAGCGGAGCTCTGTGCACCCCAGGAGCCCTGCCAGCTAGGGCTGGGCAGCCTGGGAATGGTTTTCTTGGGAACGCCAGAAGTCAGCCACTGTGCCCCCTGGACAGCCCCACCCTCCCACCCCCAGGACTCCAGCAGCCCACGCCTCCAGGCACAGATAGGCCTCCCCACACCCAGAGGGGGCATCCACCTCCCCGAGGCCCAAGTCGCCTCTTTGATCCTGGTCAGGGTGTGACCACCCTCAGCAGGTGGTCTTTAGCGAGGCAGTTCCTTATGCAGGGCTACAGCTGGCCACGTTGGGGGTGGGAGTGGGGCTGGAGGAGGCCTAGTCTGACAGCCTGAGTAGGGAGGGTGGTGAGCTCAGGAAGGTTCCCTCCAGCCTGGGAGGCAGGCTGCAGCTGCTGTCCTCCCTCCCCCAGGCTCCTGTAGCCTGCCAGGGCCACAGCTTGGGAAATCCCTGAGGATTTGCTCCGGGCCCTGGGGTCCCACTGGAGGACACCCACCATGCCAGTTGTACATTGCTCCTACCTGTCCCTGCCCATGCTGGGCCTCGACCCAGACATCCTCTGTTCAATTGATAGGGAACCTGGGGACCCCTCCTTACCTCCATGGACACTGTCTCCCCCTGCTCACACTGTACCATGAGGCCAGGTGTTTTCTGCTAGAGAGATCGGGGACTTGGGGACCCTGCCCACCCTGGTCACCGCTCTTTGGGTCCCCCAGATGAAGTGCCCGTCCGCACCTGGTTCCCCAAAGAGAGCCTCTTCAGCTTCCAGACGGCAACCACCACTATGCAAGCGTGAGTCAGCTGCAAGCAGCACCCACGGGGCCTCTACACAGGGTCTGCCAGCGCGCCCACCTCCGGCTGGCTCAGGGACCCCAGGACATGTCCTCCCTGTCCCCATCTGTTCTTCTGCTGCATAGCACTTACCCTCAGCTTACCCCCATGCCCCAAATAGCACAGTTTGGGGGTGCCTGAAGGGCCTACCGACCTTTTTCCTCAATGCACCAGTGTATTCCAATGCGTACCTCCTGGGGCCCTTCTTCCCCCATCTGTCCCTGTTTCCAGACTACTTACCTCCCTAGTTCCCATACCTCTCTCTACTATGCCCCCCACTTCCACACTGCCTGCACCCCCAACCCTTTCCCACACATGTCCCCGCCATGTCACCATGTTCTCACATGTGTTCCCTCATTCTCACATGGCGGTCCCTTACCCTTTGCCACACCAACTCCCCCCACCACCACTTCTCACACATTCAGGCCCCCACCAAAGAAGCCTTACCCCTAAGCTGGGATCCAGCACCACTGCCCAGGCTGGCTTCTTGCAGCCCGGCCCAGAACCGACCTGGCCCGTGCACGTGCACCCAGCGGCCATGGTTACAGGAACCGGACCCACATCAGGTGGCCTGCTACTGGGTCCTGGGGAGGCTAAGGCCCTAACTGTTTTCTCTCCCTCTCTCTCTCTGCTCCTGCCCTCCCTCGGCCCACCAGCATCTCGTAAGTACCTTCCCAAACCTCGAGCCAAGTGTCCCTGGGCAACCCCAACCCCACATAGATTGTCCGGGCACGGCAGGGCCTGGCTCCCAGCAGGCAGGGCTGCATGCCCTGGGGGCTCTGACATACAGTGGTTTCCCAGGGTGTTTCGGGGCTATGCAGAGAGGAAGCGCCGGAAGCGGGAGAATGAGTCCGCGTCTGTCATCCAGAGGTAGGGCCTGCTGCCACTCGCCACCAGCTCCGTCTTGTCTGGACCAAGGTGGGCTGGGTGGGGCGGGTGGCGGCGACTGGCCTGGCCCTGCTCTGGGACATGCGGCGGGGGAGGGGCCGTCCGCCTGGGTCCCGGTGGCCTTGCCCCAGACCAGCTTGGTGGCCCCTGCGCAGCTGAAACTGCCCAGCGGCCCTCGGGGTGTGGCTCCGGGGCCCAGGACTGGGGCTGGGTCCCTGACTTACAGCAGGCTGACCACAGGGGCCGGAGTGTCTGTCTCAGGAGGGTACCCCCTGGCCGGCAGGACGGGTGGCAGAAAGTCTCTGCAGGGGGGGGCAGGTGGGGACACCGATGGACCTGAAAGCCAGTACTCCAGGTGGACCCGAGATCCCGCGGGAAATGCTCCTTCATCCTCCCCGCTTTGCCTTTGGGGGCATGGGTGAGGGGCCCCAAGAGGCAGGAGAGGCACAGACACTCAGGTGCCCCAGGCGGGGAGGTCCTGTGGATGGACAGGTGAACTTCCTCCATCCCTCACCACTGCCTCCTCCCACAGGAACTTCCGCAAACACCTGCGCATGGTGGGCAGCCGGCGGGTGAAGGCCCAGAGTAAGGCCCTGCGGCTGGAGGGGCGTCTGCTGCTTGGCCGGCTTCGCGGGCTGCTAGCTGCACCCAGGCTCCGCCCAATGTCCCGCCCACAAACCTAGACACGCCTCCGTCTAGTACAGGCCCTCCCCACCTGCTTAGACACGCCCTGTACCACATACTCTGTACCACCCGCTGAACTAGACACACACACACACACACACACCCCAACACCAACCACCCTCCGCCCCACTGCTGCCAGGCTCCTCCCCTAGCCCTTACCCCCGCTCCCTGGCACCAAAGACACCACTCCCTCCCCGAAGCTCAGGCCACACCCACCAAGACCGCGCTCCCGCTGGCTAAAGCGGCTTTTGCTTTCACTGCAGCGTTCGCAGAGCGGCGCGAGCGGAGCTTCAGCAGGTCCTGGAGCGACCCCACCCCAATGAAAGCCGACACTTCCCACGACTCCCGAGACAGTAGGTGCCGGGCTGGCCGGCCGTCCGCCCAGCAGGCCTTCTGTGCTTGGCCACGCTCTGCCTCAGTTTCCCTTGTGAGATCGGGGCTCAGCACTGCCCTTTCTCGGATGGGATAAACTGAGCCTGCACCCTGAAAATGCAGGCGCCTGCGGCTGCAGCAGCGCTAAAGATGGGGTGCTAGGCTCCCCCGTGGGGTGCCTCGCTAGCTGCATACCCTTCCCCATCCCTGGGAGCCCTGAGGCTTCGAGGTGGGGGTGCAGTGGCCCTGCCCTCTGCACCCCGCATCAGGTGTGTCCCTGGTTTTCAGGGGGAGGGACCCTGCCAGGCTGGGGCAGGAAGGGGTGAGCTGATTCCTCTCTCCTGCCCCCTTTGACCTCCTTCCCCTCCCCCAGGTAATGACCTCCAGGGGTCTTGCTGCACCCTGGATGAGGACTTGGAGGGCCTGGACTGGGAGACTGAGAAAGGTCTGGAGGCCGTGGCCTGTGACTCCGAGGACTTCGTGCCCCCTAAGGTCATGGTGAGGCTCAGCAAGATGAAGCTGCGAGGGTGGGGAGCTCCAGAGCAGATGTGGCCCTCATGGGGGCCCCCTCATGGGGGCTCCAGAGCAGATGTGGCCCTAAGCAGCCTCTCCCCTCCTCAGCTCATCTCCTCCAAGGTCCCCAAAGCTGAGTACATCCCCACCATCATCCGCAGAGACGACCCCTCCATCATCCCCATCCTCTATGTGAGTGCCCGGGCCCCGGGGCGAGCCCGCCACCACCCACCCCTGGAAGAGCACTGTCCTGGGAGGGACAGGGCCGTGTGTGATAGGCCTCGCCCTTGGGGGACAGGCCCCGTGGTGGGGCAGACATTCTGGGAGGGACCTTGTGATGGTCTTATTCTGTCTTCAGGATCACGAGCATGCTACCTTTGAGGACATCCTGGGTAAGTATCCCCTCTGGTCCTGGGCCAGCAGGCTCCAAGGGCTGTGGGCACAGGGGTGGGGGTGGGGCAGCAGTGCTCACACTGTCCCTGCCTCCAGAGGAGATCGAGAAGAAGCTGAACATTTACCACAAGGGGGCTCGGATCTGGAAGCTGCTCATCTTCTGCCAGGTGGGCAGGGGCTGCCTAGGGCGCGTGTGTGTGTGTGTGTGTGCACGTGCGTGCATCTGCGCTTGCTGGATGGAGGCCCTCTCAGCCCCCAGGACCCACCTCTTGCATTCCTGACTCTCACAGGGAGGTCCTGGACACCTCTATCTGCTCAAAAACAAGGTGGCCACATTTGCCAAAGTGGAGAAGGAAGAAGACATGATCCAGTGAGGCCTGGGAGCCCCCATGACCCTCCCTTCTCTGTTCTGGGGACCTGGGCTTGAGACCCCCACAACCTGTCTTCCCCCAACCACCAGGACATGGGCATGAGACACCCAACCCCCACGATCTTTCTTCCACTCCTATCGGGACCTGGCATGAGACCCCATAACCTTTCCCTTACTTACCACTAGGGACTTGGGCTGGCGAGCCCCGTTGACTTTCTCCCTTCTCACCACGGGGACCCGGGTATGAGACCCCATGACCTGTATCCCCCCCCCACCCCCCAGTTTCTGGAAGCGTCTGAGCCGCCTGATGAGCAAGGTGAACCCAGAGCCGAATATCATCCACGTCATGGGCTGTTACATCCTGGGGAACCCCAACGGAGAGAAGGTGGGGGCCCACCCAGACTTGAGAAAGACCCAACGTTGCACTCCCCCTCCCCCTCCCCTGAGGTGCTGGCCGGAGCCCTGGGGTCCACTGCCCTCTGAGCAGTCTCTCTGGAAGGCAATGATGTGACGGCCTTGGGAGCCCCTGGGGACCCCACAGGGTCACTATGAGCTGGGAAGACTCCAGCAGAGGGAGGGTAAAGCCTAGCCTGAGAGGACGGGGCTCTGCTTCTGTCTCCCCCACCGTCCCCCTCACTGTCCTGCCCCTCCCCCCAGCTGTTTCAGAACCTCAGCACCCTCATGACCCCGAACAGGGTCACCTTCGAGTCCCCCCTGGAGTTGTCGGCCCAAGGTGAGTCTGCCCGCCCCTCCCTGACCCCTGTGCCCGCCCCTCACTCTGCCCACACAGCGGCTCCAAGCACTGAGCCCCCTTCACCACCCCCGCCAGGCAAGCAGATGATTGAGACGTACTTCGACTTCCGGCTGTACCGGCTGTGGAAGAGCCGGCAGCACTCCAAGCTGCTGGACTTTGATGGTGTCCTGTGAGGCCCCTGCGCCGGAGGCCGGGCACCAGGCAACATCCTGGCCTGGCCAGAGCCCTCAGGCCGCTTGCTCAGGTTCTTTGCCGGCTGCCCCAGCCAAGTCTGGACACCCAGCCTGCCCCTGGCCTGGGCGGGGGCTGTCCTCGGTGGGCCGTAGAAATAAGTGCCATTTTTACACCCGAGACACACCGAGTGGCGGCGGCACGGCCATCTCCCGGGGTGCACTGCGCTCTGGTCCTGCAGCGGCCGCATGGCCAGCCTGGTCAGGACTCCCCAGCCGGCCTTCTTCATCACCAGCACAGGTGAGCCTGGCTGTCCACCCTGAGGTCCCATCGTTGCTTGGACCCCTCCCCGCGCTTACTCTGACCTCACCGCCCAGTGGGCAGCCGGGCAGCAGCAGAGAAGAGCCCCTTTGGGTGTCGGGCCAGCTGCTCTGCTGCATTCCCGACCTGGCCGGCCGCCGGGGCTGGGTCCCGGCATGTGCCTGAGGGCAGCCCTCCTGTGCATAGCTGGGGCTCGGGGGCAGGCCCCCCTTTCCAGAGCCAGGCTCGAGGGCAGAGGACGGGGCTGGGGTGCGGACATGGCCTGGAACAATGTACGATACCCCTAGAGTGGCATTAAACTGACCCCCCGCTGCAGCTGCCGTGTTTGATTTCTCACTGTCGCCCGGGGCGGGGGCAGGGCAGGGGGGGTTCTCCCCACATGCCCGAAGGTGGACACCATTCGGCCATGTCCCAGTGGATGGCAGGCGTACTAGCCTTGGGATGGGGCCCTGCCTGGCTGCTCCCTAGGTCACCGGGCCACGCTCTGTACCTGGACAGAGCTGGAGGGCAAGAGATGACGTCCAGTCCAGGGAGCCCTGGCAGTGGGCAGGGGTGGGGCAGGGGAAGAAGCTGTGGCCAGTGTCTGAGTTCACAAAACTTGGACAGAGTACGGAGCAGGGAGCCACTGCACTTCTTCCTCTCCCTTCAGATGCAGCCCTGGGCACCACGCCTCAGCTGCCCCTGCAAGCCCACAGGATGCCAGGCAGATGGGGGTCATGGGTTCCATGTGGACAAGACAAGCCTCGGGGACCACTCTGGACTCCTGGTCTGTGACCTTGATTGACTAAGGCCCTTGACCAGTGGCTCCCACCTGGCCACACAGTCAGGCATCAAGCACCCCATCTCACCCAGCAGGACCACCTTCTCCAGAGACCCGTTTAGAGGAGTAGCTTAGAAACCCCACGACCCTGCCGCTGCCAGTCCCCTGGGCACTGGTATTCCTGAGCCACTTGGGTGCCCGGCATCCTGCTGCACACACCCTACTGTGTACCAGGCAGCAGCGTTCCCCACCGAGGTTGAGGGTCCCGAGACCCAGGGTCCCTCGGGGGACTCGGGAACCCCAGGTCTGATGGGAGAAGGGCCAAGCCTCCCAGCCCAAATCCGACACTGATCCCCTTGCGGGAGACAGGCTGGGCAAAGCTGGCAGCCGCCTCCCTCGGACGGTATTAAACATTGCACATGGGTCAGGATTCAAGTGGGGTGAATGACTGAGACTTCCGCTCTGTTGGCAATATGGTTGAGCTCCTGGGGGCCCATTGAAAGGTCGGTGGTTTAACTGGTGGCTCTGAGAGAGCCCTGCAAATGCCTCCGTCACCACGACCCCAGGACCACCCAGGGAGAACATGCTTAGCAGGTCTCACACTGAAGGGACTGAAGAAAAGCTACTAGTCTCGAGTAACATATTATGGACTCTATGGGAAAACGATCGAATGATGTACGGGAAGAATACAGAGCCACTGTGTCACCAGGAATTAGCTGACATTTCGCCCTTTCAGGAGGTAGCACAGGAGCAGGAACCAGTGGTGCTGGAGGAAGACGTCCAAGCTGCACGGGAGCATGAGCCCAAAACAAGGCTCCAGGAATTGCTGGAACCCCCGTGGAAATGTTCCAACCAACTGATGCAGCACCAGAAACGCTCGCTGTCTATACCATGAAATTTGGAAACGGCTACCCGACTAAGCGACTGGAAGAGATGCGTAATTATACCCATCCCACAGAGAGGCTGGGTACTTTCTGCTTAGCATGCAGGGATTATCCAACAGTGCCATTAAGTACTGCCTGCCAGTGAAGTGTTGCTGGAGATCAGCCGGCCACAGCCGGACATTGGCAGGCAGTCGCCAGAGGTTCTGCCGGAGTCAGAAGAGAACGTGGGACAAGGGACATCGTTGCCCACGGCGAGTCAGGCGTGGCCAGGAGTGGAGAATACCAGAAAGCTGTTTACTGGCGTTCTATTTTTGGTAAGACCTGTCTGAAAAGGTCTGTGTATTACTGACATGCAAAGGTATTCTGCCGAGTGGATCACGCACAGCCATGAGCAATCGTGAGAAGAACGGGCGTTCCACAGCATTTGCTGGTGCTGTACGTGGAGGAAGGTGGTTCAAAGTCAGCACAGGTGTGCAAGGGTCAGGTGGCATCCTCTCCGCACACTTCTTGATCGATGGAGAAGCCGGGGCCCCTGGGGAAGCCAGGCGGTGCCGGGAAAGGAGGAGCACTGATGAGCCAGGTGCAGATGCACAGCGACGCGTGGAGGACTCAGAGCGCTTGCTGGTGAAGGTCAAGGGTGCAGCCTTCAGGATGGAGTCCAGCTCACTGCCAAGAGACAGGATGAACGGAGACAAGGGGGAGCTGGTCGGTCAGGAACTTTCTCTCGCTTGGATCCAGGCTCAGGGCTCATGGAGGCAGCTGAGGCATCGCACTGGGCACTTCTCCACAGGCCTCTTGAAAGCGTGGACGAGCAGGGATGCTGCGTCCTGCTTCCAAAGGCAGGCACAGGCCTCACTCCCCACTGCCTCCTGCCAGTCATCCTCCTGTCGGCAGACCAAGGCGGCCACGGCCTTGACGGCCACAGGCATGCCTCGGGGCAGGTGGCCACTCCATCTCCTCACACAAGCCGCCCACAAAGCTTCTCCAAGGTCTGAGTCCATCCATGTGGTCATCTCAGGAGCCCTGCTGAGGACATCCCCCAGGTCCCCAGCAGGGCAGCCATGTCCTCCTACCCCCATCCACCCTGGTGGCTTTCACAGATGCCCCACAGTGCCCAGTAAAACTCTTCACACAGTCATTGGCCCCTCAGATTTCCACCAGGTGAAAATATCACCCCCCTTCCAAGGAGATCCCGGGTCAGTGACCAGTCACCACGGCGAGCGTGTCCAGACGCTGAAGTGCTCTGTCAGAAAATGCCGCCCAGAGGCTGAGCTACGCACAGGGGAGGGGTCGGCAAGGAAGTCGAAGCTGAGTTAAAACTGGGCAATAGTCACCAAATAGCCCTGCCCAGGTCACCGGGCTCTGAAGTAGGCCTGACCTGACTGTCAACTTGTTCAGCTCAGAGGCCCGGGGCCTGCAGGGCAGAGAGCACCTGAAACCAGGATGTCTGGACCAGAGAAAGCAGGGGGGAGGGGGGACAGCGAAGGGAGCCCGGGCCACTGCAGCAGCACAGAGAGAGGTGGGCGGGAGAACGTGCCTGAGGAAAGAAAGATGAGCAGCCTCTCCAGTGAGCAAACAACACAATTGACAGCCTCGAGAAGCGGAGTGAACCCCGAACAGCCCGCAGTGCCCAGACCCATGGGCTTCTCCAAGCCTCCACAGCAGGAGGCGGGAGGCACGGCTGCCCAGGCCACCATGAAGCGAAGCGCTCAAACAGACCAAGACCCCGCTGAGCAAAACTTCAACCCCTCCTCCTGCGACAGTCACACCCACACGCAGGGTCCGGGGCGGGCTCCCTGCAGTGAGCCCCAGGGAACCCTTGCCTGGGCTTATTGTCAGACTAACACCTCACCTATTGGCTAGGAAAGCCCTCAGCACTAGAAGCAGCACCCCTACCTGGCGATGACCAGCAGGCCACTGTCCTGCCCCGGGGAGCACCTGGGCTTCTCCTGGGTGCCCTCCCTAGCCGCCACGTGGGCAGACTGGCTCCTGCCACTCAGTTTCCAAGGCCTAAGGGAAGGAAGAGGGGAAAACACACTGTATCTGGAGATACAGTGAAAATCGCTCAGGGATCTAGACTCCAGGTCCCCACCCTGCGGTCTGAGCTCCAGGAGGCCAGAGGGCTCCTTGTCTAATGTTCGGTGCCACCAGGGGTCCGGTCCACGATGAAATGCCTCACTATACATCTAAGACAGGGTCACCGTCTGGGTCCCAGGAAAGGCTCGTGCAGTGTCAGCACATCAAGCTACATAAGTGGGAAGAGAAATCATGTCTGTGGTTTGGAAGACACGTCTTCCTGAGGTGGCCCTGGATCGAACTCGACACCCATCAAAATGCCAGAGCCTGCTTCTGTAGACAGAGAAACCAAGGATGACAAGGCAGGCTTGAGGGACTATGTCCTCAGCCAGTCACACGGGCCGGTCCAGTTACGTGATGGGTTGGGGGGGGAGGTGGCTGTGTGATTACAAAGGGTGGGAGGCTGGGGCCACATTCTTGAGTGAGGGAGGCCCCCCCCCTTCGCCGCTGGGGATGTGTGCCACACAGGGAGAGATGAAGGGCCACTCAGCTGTGGACTGGGAACCAAGGAGGGGTGAGAGGCTGGACTGGACACCTCTCTGTCCCACCTCCACTGCCCAGCCATCTGACACCCCCCCCCCCATGCTCTGGGTGCCCTTCGTTTGGCTCTCTCCAGTCACCTGACTCTCATCTGTCCCCACGCCAGCCTGTCCCCACCTTCTCCCCACTGCAGGAGGCCAGAGGCCAAAGTCCATGGGCAGAGCAGGGCAGAGCCCATGGGTTCCAAGTCACAGGAGGATGGGTGCTGGGGGCAGCCCTGGAAGAACATGGGCGCTGAAGGCTTGGGGGGGGGGGTAGGGAGTCCTCCCCGCCTGTCACCAGAGTGGCCCTGCTGAGTCTGAGCCCGCCGGCAAAGCTTCCCCGTCACCGTCCTCCCCACCCGCTCCGTTTCGTGCTTCTCTCCCCTTCTCTACCTCCACCTGAGGCCATGCCGGGCGGCCCCCAGTGTAGCTCTGCAGGAGTTAAGGCCAGCAGAGCACACTGGGCAGTGCCAGTGGGAGGACCAGGTGGGCAGTGCCACTTCTGCATTCTGCTTGTTCTGCCCTGTCCCCACCCACCGAGGAACCAAGTCCAGGTGGGCGGGACTGGGTGGAGGTAGGCAGAGGACAGCCGCCCTCAGGACAACACACAGCCCAGCCAGACCTTTCTCAACAGCCCAGGTGAGTGGGGGGAGGAGGGGGCAGGGGGGAGAAGAGGGTGGCCTGTCCTGGAAGCAGCCTGCTCTATTCTTTACCGTCTGCCCAGGAGCTCAGGCCAGGCCCTGGAGACAGTGGGAGGTGGGCCCGAGACCATGGCTGTCTCCACATTGCCCTGGAACCCAACACGGCCTGGCAGGTGGAGCTGCACTTCCCCTCTGTTCCGAGGCCTCTGTATCCCCTGAGAGTGGGATGCCAAGCCCACCCCACCCCAAGGTACACCGGGGTTGAGGTGCACCCTGTTCAAAGCTGGGGCGATGTGCCAGGGTGTGCCAGCACCCTGGAAGGACCCTCGGTAACAAGCCGTATCTTCCTTCTGCGTGACTTCTGGGCAGTGGCACTCAGCGAGGGAGCAGGAGGGACAGGGTCACCCTACTCCGTGCCTCTGGGGGCCCAGGGCAAAGATATAGCACCCCACTGCCCCGGCTGCTGCAGCCCCACATGGGCTCTGCCCCAACTGCCTTCCTGGCTGCCTCAGCCAGCTGCTGAGCGCCCATCTCAGGCCAACAGCACCGCCCAGTCCAGGATCGGATTAGAGGAATCTGAGGGTTGAGTTTTCAAGCAGAAAGCAGGTTTCTTTGCTCAGTCTCTCTTGCGTGAAGGGCCCTGGACGGAGCTGACCTGTCCATGGGGCGCCAGCAGACCTGGATCGTTGCGTTACACATGTGGGCACCAAGGAGAAACGAAACCCTGGCAGTCATGAGGGGTCACCTATAGCCCTCCCAGGTCAACTTGGCCTTGGGCACCACGGAGGCCAGGGGTCCAGGCCCGTCCCGCCTGAGCTCAGAGCCAGGAGGCCCGGAGACCCGGAGAGCTGAGGACTCCTGGCTCCTCACCCTGAGGGGACACCAGGCACGTGGGGGGCTGCAGGGAGGGGCTGGGTGAGCATCACCAGATTCAGAGAGACAAGATGACCCTCAGGTGTGAGAGGACCACTGGCTAGAGGAGTCGAGGGTGGCTGTGGTGCAGGGGATGGTAGTCACCCCAGTCATCACGTCTGCCCTGACTCAGCCACTTCATGGGACTGAGGGCACAGCCAGCCCTTGGGGCTTCCCAGATGGTACATCTTCATTGCACAGACAGGCTCGTATTCCTCCCAAGGAACAGCGGATGGTCTTCCTGTCCAGCTTGTAACTCACAACAACCCTGGGTCTTATGGACCAGTTTTAGGGACACCCTCAGAGGGAGTGGGCGAGACTCTGCAGATAAGATGCTTGTGGTTGCCCCAGCAGAACAGACACATGCTGCTAAGGCCAACCAGTCGCACGGAGTGCGTGATGGACAGGGTCAGCTGCCCTACTGGCTGGCCTCGAGTCCCAGGGTTTGGCCATTATGCAATGGCATTGCCACCCACCCTTTGGAGGTCTGATGTCACTGCCCTCCATCCTGGATTGGTGGTTGTGCTCGCCTGCATGGCGCGGTCGTGCTCCCGTGAGAACAGGGGGTCGGCGGCCGCTGGAGTCACCAGCTGCCAGAGGGAGTGACTCAGACCCACACAGGAGTCGCCCTTGCTCAAACCGCACCCTCACACCACCTTGCATTTCCTTGAAGCCGTTGGTGACGTCACCCAGTACCTTGCTCCTGCAAAGTTCCTTCTCTTGTTGGGCCCTGTGTCCGTCTGCCTTGTCACCCTACTCCAGCTCTGGAGTAGCACTTCACCTCTGACGTCACGCGGCAGCCTCCAAAGCCCTGCAAGCCAGCAGCCTGTCCTCTGACCTGCAAGCTGGGCTTCTTCAGCCCCTGCAACCACAATGAGCGGGGCAAAGCCTTCAGCCCAACATCCAGGCCACGGATTTGAGGTGTGCCAGCAGCCGCCACCTCATGAGCCATGTCTTTAAGGCATTACAGTACATGAGAGGACCCAAAAATTGGAGAGTGAGTGAGAGAGAGAGAGAGAACGGTGTGCTGCAGCACCAGGTGGACATTCCCAGCATCTTCAGCCTTCATCCTCTAGGGACCAGCTTCACGCTGACCGCTTCAAATCACTCGCTGTGCAGACCGGTTAGCTGAGATCCTTCAAAGGAACACGAAGTAGCCACCTTGTCCTCAGACAGCCCTGGGGGTGGGGTGGGCGTGTCAAACATGGACGTGCTAGCAGGGGCCAAGGCCATGATGCTGGTTCGTGGGTTGGTAGGAGTCCCAGGAGGGAGTTCCGTGTCACTCCCACAGAGGGCACTTCCATTTCTCGGGGTCCATGCCATGTCTAGGATTCTCCAACTCAGAGAGCTCTGGGAAGGAGCCCCTGCTTTCCTGGCAGTGGGTGGCTTGAATGGTGGAGTGTGGCAGAGGCAGGGCTGCGTGTGGCTGGTGTGCTGTGTCTTGTGCTCCGACCACCCTCTGGGGCTCGTGCCCTGCCACGTCTGTGCCCGGTGACGGCCCTGTGAGATCCTTCTAAATCATCTTTGTTTGTTTGTTTGGGGGGGGGCGGGTATCACTGCCTGTGGTGGTCGTGGGCACTACCCAGTGCTGCTCCTCAGAGCCACCGCTGGAGTGCCGCACTCGACCACTGACGCCATCGGGGCTCCGCCCTCTAAATCGTCTTGTCGGGCGCTCGTACAACTCCCGTCGCAATCCACACATCCACCATCGTGTCAGTCAAGCACATTGTACATTTGTTCCCATCGCCATTCTCAAAGCATTTGCTCTCTTTCCTCATTTTCCCCTGCCTCCCCGCGCCCCTCCCTCATGAACCCTTGATAATTTATACATTATTATTATTTGTCACATCTTACACTGTGTGATCTCTCCCTTCTGTTGTCTGTCCCACAGAGAAGAGGTCATATATAGAGAGAGACTTATAATCGTGTTCCCTTTATCGACCCCCCCTTCCCTCCACCCGCGCAGTGGCGTCACTCTCAGCACTGGTCCTGAAGGCACAGTCTGCCCTGGAGTCCCTGTGTTCCCAGTTCCTGTCTGTGCCAGTCAGTGCACATCCTCAAGCCTAGCCAGGTTCACCGTAATATAAAGTGACCAGATTTTAACATTAGTAAAATGGAACACCATTGACGTAGGGGAGGGGGGGGAGGTAGAAGGGGGTATATGCCCTTCCTGTTTTCCCATCGTTCTGTAGCTTGTCGTGTATTCTTTCAAAAAATCAGGACTTTTTAGTAATGCCGCAAGATGTGGGAAAAATTGTTTGAAATCAGGACTGTCCCGCCAAAAAAAGGACGTCTGGTCACTTGACCTTAATAGCTCTTCAAACAACCAGCCTAACCCTCGGGCTCTCGGAGGTTTATGGAGCCTGAGATTTCACAAACCCAAGTGTTCCTGGGACGGAGGTTTGTACAACCCCGCCACTCGCTGTGCTGGATTCTTGCCAGACCAGCATCAAAACAAAACAAAACAAAGCCAGATTCTTCAATAGGCCTGGAAGGGTGCGCCGCAGCAAGCAGAGGTCAGGATTTGAGAGGTTATTTCCTGGGGATCCCGGGGGTGCTGCTGAGGG